>VXBC01008663.1:64672-75446 GCA_013399945.1 Ploceus nigricollis | reverse complement strand
ACCGGTTATGCGTGAGATAATTCATGCTGGACCTTTTCCATGCTTGTTTTTTAATTAATGCCTCTTGTCGAGATGGGTGAGATTAGGAGAGTTAACCTCTAAAATTACAAATGGAAATAGTCTGTTTGGACACCAGGATGAATTTCTTCATAGAAAGGCTGGTTAAGGCATTAGAACTGCGCAGGGGGATGGTGGAGTCATTCCACCCTGGAAGCGTTCAAGGAGCATCGGGATGTGGCACTCGGTGCCATGGTTTGGTGGACTGTCAAAAGTTGGACTCGATGCTCTCAAGAGATCTTTTCCAACCTGATTCTGTGATTTTCCTAAGTAAACTGCGACACTCGGTGCTTCAGTGGAACTTCAGCGATTATGTCATGTCGCACCTTCCGCGATTATTTTGGGGAGTTCTTAATATAAAATGGGATGCGACGCAAAAAAGCTGCAGCCTGCGAATCGCAGATCCTGACGCTGCAGCCTGTGAAACAGAGTTGGCGTTCCTCACACCTTGGGAGAAAAAAAATTTGGTGGCCCTTGGAAAGTTGCAAGGAGCTCAGTGACACCAAAATGTAAAGTTGCTTTCTGCTGAATTTATTTTGTGGAAGTGAGTTCCCCCTGAGAGATTTTGTGGACAGGCAGGCAGGCCTGGGTGGCTTTTCTTAGGGGGATGTCACCTGACTTGCCTGATTCTCTTGCCAAATCACCTACAAATGATTCAGAATGATATTAAACATTTTGTGTGCCTCCAGACAAGGGACCCAAGTGCCCTTCCCAGCTGCCCAGCCTGGCTGACCACTGGAGCCACCCTTTCTTCTTGCTTCCCCCTTGACTTCCCTGGATTTGCAGTGAACACCAGGGATCCAAATTGCACTTAGAATCAAGCTTGCTGTTACACCTTGTTTTATTTAAAATCCCATTTCAAATTAACACTTGTGTCATAGGGCTCTAACTTTTCTTAAAATAAGAGCCCACTAGCTGCTGTTTCTCAGCTCCTCACCAGATTTCAGCTGATCCTCTACCTTTGCCTGTGAATATTTTTGCCATTAAAAAGCCACAGTTTCTTTGGCCTTGCTGGTGCACTTGTCAGGGCTCCCTCCTGTATCTTCCAGCTATTTCTGGCTGTAGCAAAAACTGGATTTTTTTTTTCAGTGTTTCTTTCAAACTCCTCAGAAAACTTTCTCCTTAGAAAAGCAGGATATATTTCATCCCTTAGGGTCAAATGTTACTGGGAAAATTGTGACAGTCTACTTTGAGAGGCTTAAAGAAGTGTCTTGATTATGCCAATGACATTTCTTACTCCAGGAGAGCCCCAATCTAATAAGGCAACATCTGCTGTAATCCTAAGGGAAACCATTAAAAACTGTATGTCAGCTGCATAGCAATTTTAATTATAACACTGACAAAAACAATTATGACACCCTTTTTATAGGGGAAACATCTGTCAGAAAGATAAGATGAAAGGCTGGGAGTTATTTATTTCTTGCTAAATTAACATTCTGGGACCCAGAGCAAAATTATTAACCTGGCCATATTTTGCTCTATTGAAAGGTCTTATTTTTAGAGCAGTTCTTCTTATGTAAGAGTATTTAAATTCATTAAATTTTACTTATTGTTAGTATAGAAATAGAGTTCATTAGAAGTGGTTTGTGCTTAGTGGGCTGGATGATGTATGAGGAGGGGCTGGGGGAGCTGGGTTTCATTAGTTTGGAGAAAAGCAGGCTAATGGGGAATCTCATTGCTAATTTCAACTCCTTAATGGGAGGTTGGAGCAAAGGGAGAGCCAGGCTCCTCCAGAGGTGCACAGTGGCAGCAGGGAAAATGCCAATTCGATATTTGGGAATGAATATTCCCAGTGTGAGTGAAAGCTTCCTCTGGGGGAGTCTCTGATCTGGAGTGGCCAAAGCCCAGAGCAAGCCCAGCAGGTCAGAGCAGAGAGCTGAAACTTTCCTCTCCACTCCAAGTTCCTCCTTAATTCTGTGTCCCCTCTGCACGGCTCATTTTCAAAATGTCACATCATTAACTCAGAGAGTCAAAGGAAAAATAGGTTTGGCTTGGTTTTTGTTTTGTGCCCGTGTGTTTGGTTCTATTTTAGGAATTGTCCGTCCTCCTCACAATTTTCTGTGGTTTTATTCCTGCATGTGTTGGCACTCTGTGAGCCAGAGACAAAAGGGGGAGTTATGTATCAATTTAAGGATAATTGAATCAGCATCTAGCTGCAATCTTCTGAGATATTTTTTTCTGATATTTTTGTTTTTTGTTTTGTTTTTTTTTTTTTTTGTAGGAGTGAGGGAAAACTAGCTGTAGTACTCAAGAGTGAAGTAGCTAGAAAGGGAAAAGGAAAGAAAACTGGTAATGAATAAAGAAAAAAGCATTGCAAAGTTCTCTTTTCTGTGGTAGTCTAGATAGGTTAGACTTTTTTCAGTCCTTCTTGATTGTAATTTTTTTGTTTGAACGAGGACCTATGCTGAAAGTGAGTGCTTAGGAGTTATTTCTGGGTTTTTTTAACTGCTTTTCTCTGCAACAGTGCCTCAGAGTTACTTTCTTGTAGTGCCTTAAAGTAAAGGAACCAGTTAGATTTTTTTGAAGTACCTGGCAATGGATGGCTGTCCAAGGTGATTATTTGGCCCCGTATTTCTGATCTGAGCAGCTGCAGGGCTGAGCTCATTGGAGGGCGAGAAGGGCAGCAGCTGATGGTCAGGGCATCCCAGGGGAGGGCTGTCTGCACACCATATTCTCACTGGGGACAACAAAGAGGGGGAATAAGATCCTAAAAATGCCGAGGTTTGAAGCGTGGAGGGGGAATGTGAGGAGGCAGGTATGTGGCAGGGCTGCATTGCAGCTCCGGAGCAGCTGTGACTTACTCCTCCAGAATTCCTCTTGCGCCACAGAGGCAGAGGACACACACGGGAGTGAAAATCCCTGTCGTGCTGTCCCTCATCTGCATGTTGGCTCAGCTCCTCTGCCTGGGGAGGTTTGGGGTGCACGTGTTCTTTCTTCTCCTCCTCCTCCTCCTCCTCTTCTTCCTCCTTCTCCTCCTCCTCCTGGAGCAGCCCTTTCCTGGGAGCCCCAGAAATGTCTGGTGGGCTCTCATGGTCCAGAGGAGCCCTGCACCTCCTCCCACTGCTCCTGGCATCCCTGCAGCACCAGCGATGCCTCCTCCAAAGTGAGTTTGCATTCAGCAGCGTAAATAAACAGAGCCATCCTGAATTTGAAAGGAAAGGCTGTATATTTGTGCCCCTAAAAAGACAATTAACAATGAAGCTCCAGTGGCAGCCGGCCGGCTGTAAGTTCACAGAGTAAAGGGTCTCAGGAAATAACATCTTTGAAAAATAAAGGCCCAGCTCTCCCAGCTTGAAATAGCAACTTCAAACAAGGCACTGTTATGGTTGAAACAAAGGATGAAACTCATTTACTCTGCCATTCAAACTCGACTGAAACAAAATATTTATACAGGTTTGGGGGGGAAAGGGGGGGTGTCGAATGGCTTTTCACTCAGACATAGATTGTTCACAGCTCAAATAAAACATGGTTAAAATAAAACACAGTTCTCCCCACGGTGTTTGGTGCACAGAGTGTGACCAAGGTAATTTCTGCGAAGGCATCGCAGTGAGTCACAAAGTGCAGTGAGTTATTTGTGTGTGTGTGTCATTACTCTGAGCACATGCAAACCAACACGGCTAATTACTGCCCAGAAAAAAAAAAAATACTGTGTCAAAGTTTGAGCAGCAGCAGATATTGCTACATTTTGCCCTTAAAGTTTCACCTTCATAACTCTCAAAGAAGTCACGTGAACTCCCAGCTGCATAAAGTATAAAAATTTTTAAGTGCTTATGCGTCTGTTTTGGTTTTTATTTTTTTTAATTAAGTGAAAATGTTGCAGGCATGCCTCAAATAATGTTGCCAGTGGACAGGAGAGATGCCTAACACATGAACTGTAGGATGATGCCTCATATGATTGAAAAACCTAAACCTTTACCTTTCATACTAAAGCAGAAGCTTAGTTGTTAAACTAGCTAGTGCTTGAGAGATTGCTCATACCATTTTGGGTGTATTTAATTCATTTCATGCAGTCTGAGGCATAAAACAAAAAGCACATGTTAATATTTTAAGGCCAAGTGTATTGAGAAACAACAGATCTTAATAATTGCTCTTGGATGACTGGGTTCAAAAAAGTATGTTTGAGCTTCCTTTAGCAGCAGAGCTTTTTCTTTTATTCCCTGCTGGTTTCATTTAAGAATTACTTTGCTTGTGCACAAGCTTGTGATTCTCCTGGTCAGCTCACTAATCACTGTGATGTGCCCTTCAGTGCAGCGAGGGCAGGAATTCATCTTGCTGGGTATGGGCCCCTCTTTTCTTCTCCCCTCACCAAAAAGTAGAGGAGTTTGTCATCGTTGTTCCATGGCTGTAAAAGTTGCTGTTTAAAAACTTTGCCTTAGCCCTAGGTGTGTAGATAATGATGTTCACAGCACAGAGTGTGAGAGCCCATGGCTTGGAGCTCTGTCACTGCTGCTCTTGTGCTTCTCTAAGTGGGAACTCTCCCTGTGAGCACTGGGAATATTTTTGGAACAGTGACTTAAGATTAATTTTTTAATGCTGACATATTCCACTGTGTGTCAGTGCTCGAGCCTTGACATCATAGAATTTGTTAATCTTTTATGTTTTCTTTTACCTTCTTTATTATTCTCAACTGACTTCATTCTGTTTCAGCTGGAGCAGAGGACACTGAGGGCAGAGCTCCCTGGGATCTGCAGCTCCTCCCGAGGGACAGCTCCAATCTCTGCTCTGGGACAGGGACAGCACCCAGGGAGCAGCTGGAGCTGGGCCAGGAGGGATTTAAGTTGGATTTCAGGGAAAGGTTCTTCCCCCAGAGGGTGCTGGCACTGCCCAGGCTCCCCAGGGAATGGGCACGGCCCCGAGGCTGCCAGAGCTCCAGGAGCCTTTGGGCAGCGCTGCCAGGGATGCCCAGGATGGGATTGTTGGGGTATCCATGCAGGGCCAGAAGCTGGACTTAGATATTCCTTGTGGGTCCCTTCCAACTCAGGATATTCTGTGATTAATCCCTCACCTCCCAGAGCAAAGTCCCAGTTCTCTTTTTCCCCTCGTTGACTTTTGTCTGTGGATGAGCTGTGCAAGCCAAGTGCTGGGTAGCGGCAGAACTCGTGGCACCGAAAGTGAGAACGGAGTAATTTCTAATCACTTGATTCCTTTTGGCAAGTGACTGCCATGATTTCATCCATGGATCCCTCTTACTGCATGCTCAGTGCATGGACACAGCCTCACAAAAAGCCCAGCAGTGACTCTCATTGTGGTCAGTGAATAAGAATATCTCTGTTTACACAATATTTTGAAATTCATCCCGGGCAGGTGCTGCATGTTGGGACCTGAGGGAGCTGGAGTTGTTAATCCTGGAGAAAAGGAGGCTCAGGGGCTCCTTCTGGCTCTGCACAACTCCCTGACAGGAGGGGGCAGCCAGGGGGAATCAGACTCTGTTCCCAGGGAATAAGAGACAGGACAAGAGGAAATGGCCTCAGGCTGTCCCAGGGGAGGCAGAGTTGGACATCAGGAGGAATTTCTGCACTGAGGGGCTGTTAAGCTTTGAAGGTTTGGAGTCCCCATCCCTGGAGGTGTCCAAGGAAGGCCTGGATGTGGCACTCAGTGCTCTGGGCTGGGTGACAAGGTGGGGATGGGTGAATGACCTTGGAGGTCTTTTCCAACTAAATGATTTCTGGGATTCTACTGGGACATGTGTTTTTAAGTTCTAAGAGTGAGGGAGAAGTTGATGGCTTCTCTCCTGACCCAAGCAAAAATTCAGGAGTAGAGCATTGTAGAAAGGAGCATTCACCCCACTCCATGTTGAAGATTTCAGCCTGAAGTGTCTCGAGCAAAAATTCATCTATTGAGTGACTTTGACTAAAATAACCCTTATGTCAGATCTACATCCTGTTTTATTGACCTCCTCTCCTGCTGGAAGGCTGTTCAGGCCTATCCATGATGAAATCCAACCCTACTCCCACAGAAGTAGGAAAAGCAAAGGCAATGCCAGGTTGAGCTGTACGTGGATGAGTAGATGGTTGTGTCCACTGGTGCCTACATTGGTAGGTTGGAAAACTGCCTGTGTTTCATTCACTGCCATCTCTGGGAAGCTCTGTTCCATCCTAGCCAAGCTGGCTGTCTTTCTGCTTTTACTTCCCCAGGGGCACAATGTCAAATTAGTCATTTTTACAAGAGCAGGGAGCTTTATAGCAGCCCCAACATACGTTCTCTGGAACACTGACAAGATAAATTCACTTTATACAAATACAAGCAGCAGTTGCTCTATCTGTCCTGGTTGCTTTTTCCTTTTTTACAATGGAGCAGGTGCAATGCCTGTATCTGTTATCAGTATCTAATATGGTTTGAGCAAACAAGGAATTGCTCACGTTGTCTAGGTGTTGCACACAGTCCATTAGTCACCCCGTCTAGTGCTTATCACAATTCCAAAAAACAACATTTCGGGTGAGTCATTAAGATTCATTAAAGAATATCTTTGTCACAGCAGCAAATGAGGGAGAAGTATGGAAGGGATGGGCGGGGGTATGTTTAATATTTGTGGAGAACATAAGGCATATGCTGTGTACCAAGATCTTGGGAATAATCCTGGTTTCACAGGCTATTATTAGCAGAGAAAAAGTGAACTTAGTTGTGTCGAAGCAAATTCTGTATTTGGAGTGTGAAATAATTCACTTTTTTTGGGGGTGGGCTGGGTTATAGGGTGTGATAGCCCACACCAGTGTCCAGCTGGGGCCAACCCATAAGTGTTGTTCCACCCTGTGTGCAGCTCTGTCAGTGCCAGAAGCCCCAGAGCACTGTGGTCCCCTTGCCTTGCTCACGTTCCCAGCAGAACAGACATTCCTGCAGGGTGTGACAGGGCCAATCCTGTGGCCACATGTCCCTGTCCTGTCCATTGTGGCCTCTTGGTCCTGTGTGAAGCTCGGATGCTGCAACCACTCAGCAGGAGCTTAGTGACACAGAGGACTGATGGCACTGGCCAGCAAACACTCTGAGGGGGACAGGCTGTGCCAGGCTGGCATAAAACAAGGAGAAATCATTTCCTTAGCCCATGAGAATCTGCTGGACCTTAGGCATTAGGGCTTTTTCCTCCCCTAGGAACAACAAAGTCAGTCTCAAAAAAAAAAAACAAACCTTTGTGAATTGTATTTTGAAAAAAACCCCAACAAACAAAGTAAACCCAAGCTGTGCTTGATCAAACCCTTGTATTCTTTTTGCACTTTTTTAACATGTTTTCACTTTGAGTTGTCTTTTTTACAAACAGCAGGATTTGGTGGAGCCCTGGACACACCAAGCAAAGGGAGGGAGTGCTGCAAGCAGTTCCTCTCCACACAGATCTCCATGTAGAGTGTTCCCCACTGGCATGAATTCCCCTCTGTGGGCCAGATGTGCTTTTCTCCTCGCAGGAGATGAGTGTTTCCATAGCTGAGCTGTCCTGCTGACAGCACCCAGATTTCTGGAGTCACTGCTCACTGCCAGGTGTGAAGTGGATTGCTCTCTGGCCTGGGGCAGATAAGCAGCCACAGGACTTTGTTGCTGCTTCTCCCAGCATTGGAAATCTTTTAGTTAGGAGAGAAATAAGCTGTCCACATTGTTTCTTTCTTTGCTGTAGTGCAGTCTCTTTCCTTTGTCTCAGTGCAGTCTGGTTTTCTTAACGTGGCTGATTCAGAAAGTAAGCTGGGGGTTGCCCAGAAGTCTTTAAATGAGAATATAGATTTTACTATGATCTCTATGGCAATAATTCAGTTTCTTTTTTATCAATGTGATAAGTGATTGCCCCTCACATCCCAGTTTTCACTCTACATGGAAACTGAACTTTGGAAACAATACACTCTCAGGTGCTGTGCAGGGGAGCTCTGCTGATTCCCACTGGATTTCTTTAAGCAGAACCTGTATTGCTTTTAGTGCTCCTGAGTAAACCCAGGAGAAACTGGAGTTGTGTGGAGCTCTTATCTCAGTGGAACACACACTTTGGCCAGGCAGGAAAGAAACTGAACAGATTTTTAAAGATAGGGATTTTGATCTCACCTTCTTTAAATTCCTTCGGTGCTTTCCCAATAACCTGGCATTTCTGGGAACCCACACCCAGCGTGTGCCAGGGTTTATGGTTGGCAATTATCCTTAAATACCCATTCCCTGGACTTGGACCCTCTGTCTCTTCCCAATGTTTTTGCAGTTTGCAGCCCTGCCTCAAGCTGGTTGAGCTTTTGCTGCAGCTCCCAAACACCAAACAAACACATTTGGGGCAGAGTTGNAGGCTCAGCCCCTTCCCAGCTCCCTCAGCCCCTCCTGGGGCTCCAGCCCCTTCCCAGCTCCGTTCCCTGCCCTGGACACACTCCAGCCCCTCCAGGTCTCTCCTGCAGGACCAGAACTGGACACAGCCCTGGAGGGGCCTCTCAGAGCCAGCACAGAGGGAGAGATGATGCTTCCAGAAGGGGACTTGCTGGACTCTAACCCATAAAGCTCAGCATTTATCTCATAGCACCATCCTGATGTCAAAAAAAAACCCCAACCAACCAATCAACCAACCAACCAACCAACCAACCAACCAACCAACCAACCAACCAAAAAAAAAAAAAAACCCTCAAGGATTACATAGAAAATGTCCCACAAATCCTTAGTAGTGCATTGGCTTCCCGCAGCTGATATTCTGACTTTAAAATCTTCCCTCGCTTTCCTTAGGTCTCTGTATCCTGTGTTGTTACACGCTCCAGTGGAGAGTTTAGTTGCTGAGGAAGAGGTGAAGGGATTTTAAATGAGCACACTCCACTCCTTTTGCTGTTCTCAGGCATATTGAAAACACCTAAAGGAATTTAGTTTTTCTAGGATATTCCCTTCTCCCACCTCTGCGTGTATTCCCTTGAAAGGAGCACATCCCTAAAGAAAAAGTTTATTTACCAAGTGATTATTCCAGGGATTCTTGTTTTCTCTGCAAGGCTGTGTTTTAGCTTGGATTGAGCTTAAGGAAATGGGAGTCACGGAGTCACTCAGCCTTTTTTTTTTTCTTCTGGCTTCCTGTTTCCCCCAAACAACTTTTGAACCATTTGGTCAATTTTAACCAAAGCTGGGAAGGATCTCCTGTTCTGAGGGAAATAAAGTTCTTACACATCTCAGAAATAAGAGGCAGCAGAGCAGATAAAAGACACCAGACCTTGTGCCCCTACAGAGATAAAGGCAAGAAACGTGGGGTCGACTGTATTTGTTTCCAGAGAATCACACAAGAAATAAATGCTGTTAACAGGAACCTTTGATCAGGGCTCACATCTTACCAGGCTTGAGATAAGAATTTGTGTGTTACTAGAGATGAGATAAGGCCCTCCAAGACTCAAGGCTTGGGAGAGCAGCATCATTTGTTCTCCTGCTGGCAGAAGGATGTGCTGCTGTGGTGAGGTGTAATATTTACCTCAATTCAGTGGTTGTGATTGTAAAAGGTTTCCAAAATCATGGAATTTGGGGAGTTAGAAGGTAAACTGGGCTTAGCAGGCCCTGGGAATATACTCTGGGAAATGCTAGGCCTTGTTTTTGCTAGATCATGTGAAATTGCACCTGTGTAACCAGTATATGATAAATGATATGATTGTTAGATACAATGATTGCTTAGTAATTAGATNTATAAAACATGTTCGGTTCGAAACCCATGTCGGAGTCAGATTTGGGTCTGTACCCCTGATTCCCAGAGCTCTTCAATAAAAGCACCTGCATATAATCATATTCCATGATTATGTGTGTTCCTGAATGTTCCAGTTGGGCTCTGCCTGAGCCAGTTCTCCTGTGGGGATGTTTGCTGAGGTGTGAGAGACCTCTGTTGCTGTCTGATGAGCACAGTCGTGAGGATCAGCCTGAAATCCACTCCAAGCCTGCAAGTGGTGGGGTTGGGTGGCTCCCAGGCTTCACGAGGAGATGCCAAATGGAAACATTCCTAGAATCACAGAATTATGGAATGGTTTAGGTTGGGAAGGTCTTTAATTACCATCAATTTCCACCCCCTGCCATGGCAGGGACACCTTCCACTGTCCCAGGCTGCTCCAAGCCCCAGTGTCCAGCCGGGCCTTGGGCACTGCCAGGGATCCAGGGGCAGCCACAGCTGCTCTGGGCACCCTGGGCCAGGGCCTGCCCAGTCTTACAACAAAGATTTTTTTTCCAAATATCTAATCCAACTCTGCCCTCCTTCATCTTGAGCCCATTCCCCCTTGCCAGGTCACTACAAGCCCTGGTGAAAAGCCATTTCCCCAAAGTAATGGCTGGAAGCCCTGAGTGTCTGAAGGCTATTCCAATTCCATTAATTAGTGAGCTGGCAGTTTCACTGGGGAGCCCATTTGGCAAATGGCCACTGCTATCGATACTTGGCTTTGCCAGACCTTCCCAGGAATGAGTGATCAGGCATGGAAAATGGGCACCCATCCATCCCCAGCGGGTGAATCACACACCTTATTTCAGGAATCTCATTCATGCCTTCTCGTTGATTTCTTTCTTTTTTTTTAAGGTTGGGATTCAATGTTTGAGATGGCAACTTTTGTTTGGATTTAGATGTTTATTAGTTTTTATTTATGTTATAGTTTTATAAGTTGTGAGTTACTATACTCACAATAAATACTGTAAGTTTTTAAAGTTTAAAGTTTATAGTATTTATAAATAAATATAATTTACAAATATAATAAACAAAATAATGATATGATATGATATGATATGATATGATATGATATGATATAAATTATTAATTAATATATTA
>VXBC01008663.1:37930-64645 GCA_013399945.1 Ploceus nigricollis | reverse complement strand
ACTTTAAGTTTTTTATTACGTGATATTATATCTTTTAATTTAAATTATAAATTCATAATTTTAGTTTTATTATTTAATTTTGGAAGGTTTTTTATGGTTTTAGGTTAAATGTAGTGTTTTCTTGGGCATTAGTGTTTGTTAGTATAGAAAGTCTAAAATTCTCAGCAACGAGGGTCCCAACACTTTCTTTTACTTTTTTTTTTAATACATATTCCAGGTCTGTAAGCAATGTCAGGACCTCATGCTTGACATCCCAGTGGGAAAAGTGACACTTTTCTCCCTGCTGTGACAATCTGCTGGATTTCAGTGTACCCTCCTAAATCCTACCAGTTCCCTTGTTTCTGGTATTTCAGTATGGATGATCAATCACATATTTACAGATTATTTTCCATGCCCATTAGTGGTGGCACAGGAGATACATCCAGTTTGGTGATATTTGGGACACTCATCATGCAGGTGATGATCTCAAGCATGAGCTTAGCAACGTTGAAGTTGGGACCTGCACATCTTTTGTCTCTGGGTATCCAAAAAGAAATCTTCCCTGCTTATCTCTCTGACATCTTTTGTAAACAGCAAATTCAAGAGCAAACTTTGTAAAGCTCTTCACCCTAATCTTCCCTATAAGCTCCAAAGGTCGAATTACCAATTATGCCCTGTGTTTTCCTTGTACTCTGGGTCTCAGTTTTCATGCTTGGGGACACTGTGAGGCTCTTAGGTCGGGCTTTACACAAGGAAAGCAATCCCTTCCTTTTCCAAAGGAGTTTAAAAAGGCAGGGGAGTGAAAGAATAGCTTGTACTTGGTACCACATATGTGGCAGGTTTTGAGCCAAGGTTTACAGGAGAGGAGAATTAGTTAGTAGAGAACATCAGCCTGCTGTCTGACTCCTTTATTGACACCCACTTTCTGTGCTCTTCACGAGAAACCCAGTGGATCACCAGCTGCTTTGCATTTTTCAGGTGGGAGAAGCAGCAGAGTCCTGCAGGAGTGCGGTGTGGGAGCAGGGGGGGAGGTACAAAATCAGGGATGGAGGAAGGATTGAGCCTCCTGAGCCACGTCCCTGCTGAGGGCTGGCAGCCTGTGGCTGATGTGATGTAAAACCTTGGGGGAAACGGTGTTGGAGGGACAAACCACACAGGTGACTTCACAGCTCAGCTCTGAGGGAAGGCTTGGAGGTCGGAGAGACTGGAACAGTCCAAAGGGAAGAGAAGTTTGGAGAGTTGTGTCTCCTATTCTTCATCTGTAGGATACTGGTTTAAAGCCCAGCAATAGTTACTGGCAGCCTGTTTCCCTGTGTTGCTCCCTGCTGGATTCCTGGTTAATTCAAATTTCTCTTTCCCTGAGGACTCTGGCAAGGTCCCTCTCCTCTACCCAGTTGCTCATTTTCAGTAGAGGTAGGAACATAATTAATTCCTGACCTTCTGTCATCTGCCAAATGGGACTGCAGTTGGGTAAGGGATCAAAATTTCTTATAGGAAAACAGCCAATCATGAGCTATAGCATGATCACATATTTCCTTATAAAAATGTGATTAAAATAGCAAAATATCTGAATCAACTCAACAGCTTTTAAACATCTGTTGAATGCACTTTAGTGAGTTACGTGATGTATGTTTCACTTAAAAATAAAGCATATTTAACCTTTTTTTTTTTTTCCCTGCTAAAAACATTTTGAAATGACTTTTGGTGAACCAAAAATGGAGAGAAAAAAATCTGAGAATAAATGTATCATGCTGTTGGCTGATATTTTGGTTTCCTCACTGGGACAACAAACTCTTTCCACCCCAGGAATGACTTCTCTGGGAGATGGTGTTAATTCTGCAGGGCAGGTGGCTGAAGAGACAGTTTGAATATTTGATAGCACACACCGAGGTGTCTGGATGAACTGGTCATTTAAAAACAAAATCAAGAGGCATGCATCTCTAGGGAATAGTAAACAAAGTTGGAGTCATTCCTAATTATTGGGATACAGCTCTGTCATCAGCTCCTTCTCCAGATACTATTATTTATAGAAATAATTATTATGCAGCGTTTAAATTCGGGATGCGCACGGTTCTTTAATTGGGGGCTGAACTTGTGTTTGGCGATCTGGATTCCTATCCTTACTCATCTGTCTATCATTTGTAAAGATTATATATCTGAAACGTGACCTGTACATAATTATAATTAATTAAGTCGCCAGCAGTATGCTGAAAAACTTGCATTTAAATCAGGGGTTGAATAATTAAGGCAATTAGTAGAACTGACTGTTTGCAATATGGCTTCTTGAAAATGTGGAATAATTGCTAATCTTCTAGGCAGAGATGGACAGAACACCAGCCTGGTATTTAATTCTGTAAACACAAATTAGGTGAGGTGGTACAAGTATGGAATTCCTTTTTTTTTGCCCAAATTTCCAGAGGTCATAAACTGGGTGAGTGACACACAGCCCAGCGGATTATTTCAGGGCACGGTAAGTTCAGGGCGTCCAGATGAATCCTCAAGCTATTAAAAAATTCCCTTCTCTTGGCTTTCATCATTTTTATTTATAATCCTTAATTTGTGTGGTTGGGAGAGTAACAGTCCTGGTTCCTCACCCCGGTGCTTGTCCCTGTGGATTTGTCTGAGCTCCAGACTTCCCTGAGCCAGCTCCCTGTTGATTATTTACCCCAGGAAGGAGTGAGGGGATGGGACACCCACGCTGGGCAAACTCAGCCCTCCGTCACCGCCGGCGCAGGCACGCCACGTGTGGGAGAAATCAGCCCGAGCGTGGAGAAACCAGAGCCAGCCTTCCCAGCCCTGCCTGGTGGCATTCCACTTCCAGGGAGATGGCCTGGATAGGGCTGGCTGCCTGCAGGAGCTGGCTGCTGGCATCAGATGTGCCTGCAGCTGGGGAAAGGCGGGCGGGTGACTCAGGGCACGGCTCGGTGGAAGGTGTCCAAGGCAGCCTGGCAGAGCAGAGCTGGCCTGCCTGCCTCAGTGCCATCATGATGCTATCATGGATGATGCTATCGGTGTCTTTCCCAATCCAGGAGCTGAGAGGATGTGTCATGACACCCACCAGTATCAATGGGGTGCCTTGATAAAAGGGCTGGGGGCTTGGGAGGGCTGTGGGGACACCAAGCCCTCCTCTCATGGAGGAATCTCCATGGGCTGGGGTTTTGTCCTGTTTTTTTTTTTTTTGTCCTGCTGCCTTAAGTGCTTCCAACTTCTCCTCTCTCTGTGCCTGAGGCATGACTTGGATTAGTGGATTTGTGTCTGTGTTGTCAGGGCGTGTGTGACATCCAGGAGGTGAGCTCGCTGTCGAGCAATCTGGATTTTACACACATTTTTGTTGTCTTTTTTTAAAGACCTGTTGAGCTTGTGGTAGTGGGGACCACGCTACAAGACAAGTTGGTTCAACTATTTCATTGAAAGCTCAGTTAATTAATTTATACCTTTTAAATTTTTTTTTAGCTTTGGTGTTTATACCCCAAGAAAGTTAAGAGAATATTGCCAAATTTTTCTCTCAGGAACACACATGAATTTTCCAGAATTTGGATAATTGCTCTCTAAGTTTTTCCTGTGTCTGGGGTTTTTTTGTTTGGTTTTTCCTCAAATCCCATTTGAATGAGGCACTCCAAGACTGTGGCTTGTGTGGAATTTTTGCATGGTTCACACTGGGCACAAGCAGCAAACCATCTCCCTGCCCCAGGGCTTTGCCCAAGCAGGGTTTGTGCCTTTAAAGCAAAGAGAGTGATTCAATGTCCTGTAGGTGACAGGGACAGCTCCTAACAAGTCTGGAGGTATTTTTAGAACTTGATAAAATGACACTTCATAAAACATCGACCAGGCAGCTTGAAAGAGGAAATAAAAGTGGAGAGACTTTGGGAAAACATTACTGTATTTTTAATTATCAACCCTTTTGATGTTGTCAGCCCATACCTTAAGCAACGGGAATAATTGTTTAACTTCCTTCCTATTTAATGCGGTCATTTTATGGCTCAGAGGCACGGCTTTTGCTCCTGAGTTACCATTTACAGCTGTGGCCAGCCTTGGGGACGGTGTTTGGGGCCACACAGCTGCCCTGGCAGTGGTGTCTGCCAGGGAACAGGGACAGGATAAGAGGAAAGGGCTTCAGGCTGTGCCAGGGGAGGCTCAGGTTGGACATCAGGAGGAATTTCTTCATTAAAAAGGTGATCAAGCCTTGAAAGGGGCTGCCCAGGGAGGTTTGGAGTCCCCATCCCTGGAGGTGTCCAAGGAAAGGCTGGAAACCCATGTTCTCCTCATGGAATCCACTGAAATTTTATCCTCCTGGGACTAAAATAGTCCCATTTATGGTATCCACACATAAATACCTGTATGCTGAGCTGGGGAGGGACCTGCTCCTAAACCCCCTGCTCCTAAAGGAACACCTTTCTCAAGGCAAAACAGAAATCCAATTTTGTGGAAATAAATCAGTGAAAATGGGAATAGGATCTTGGGGTGTTGGGCTGCTGAAATCTACAGAAAGGCACAGGTGTAAAATTAAAGCAAGATTTCATCATCTTCTACACTGAACACTCAAAACAGCTGAGTCTGCCTATTCTGAATTGGTGTCTCCACTGAATTTTACCAGTCCACACCAGTTAAAGTTCTGGCCCTGTGGATGAAGTCTAAATTTATTGCTCTTTTTTTTTTTTTAATTTCATTTTAATAGTCCTGATGGCCCAGGACAGGACTCAGCCCTTCAGATAGAGATATCTTAGGTCAGTGTTAGCTCAGATTTTTTTGACATCACTTACACTCACAAAGAAAGGAAAGAATTAAAATTCTTTCAGCTGAAACTTTTGCTTCTTCATGAATTTAACTTGCTGAGAAGGCCAGCAAAATATGATGTTCCCTGCTCAGTATGGCAGCTTGCAGGTCACCACAGGGAGAGATTATGATACTCAGCAGATTCCCTTTAGGATGTGAGGTTTTCCAGTGTCTAAAGGAGCTTGGATAAACCCAGAAGTTTGATTTCTCTTCCTGTTGACTGCAGAAAGGATGATCTGAGGTTCTGACTCCATGTGAAATGCTCAGTCAGGGAGATTCACACTCGTCCCCAGAGCTCTGTGGAGCCTCAGCAGGAAGGATAAAAGTAAGGATGATATTCCTTATGTGAGTGTAAGCAGCTTGCTCAGAGAGGGAATTCAACTCCTGGAAGGAAGCTGGGGAATGGTAGCCTGCAAGATGGCTCAGAGAATTTACCTGGCTGCAGCTTCCCTTATCCACACACCCATCCTGGAGGAGCAGAGATATTCTGGGGTTACAAACTCAGTGGTGCAGATATGCCACCCTACAAAGATCCCAGGTATGGCAGAAGAATTTCCAGGGAGCAGAGTGGTCACTTTGATGGACCCTCTGTGTTCTTTAAGAAGTGTAAAGGGGCTGCAGAAGAAGGACTCTGATTTAAATTAAGGAATCATCCCAAAACTAGGAGAGGCCCAGCATGCCAGCAGAGCAACGTGGCTGCCTCAGTTCTCCTTCATGATCAACAGTGAAGCTCTGGGATGACAGGAAAACACAGACTGGGAGAAGGTTGCCTGTTTTGAGAGACACTTCCACATTTCTTGCAGCTTTCCCTTTTCCCAGTGATGCAGTGAAGGGCATCTGCCACAGGAAAGCTGTAACCCCTGGAGAATTCCTCCTGATTCCAATAAACCCCAGCCTGAGCACTCCCATCTCTGTATTTGTAAACAATCTCAGCACATCTCTTCTTTGGGATCCATCCAAGCTGCACTTTACTCAAATGCTGCTCTATTCCTGCTGCCTGGTGCAGTCCATCACACTTTTTCTGCATTTCCCTTGTTTTGATTGTCACCAGAGAACATTCAGCGAGACAATTTTTTTGTTGTTGTGATGGCTGGTGAATATTGTGTTGGGGGAAAAATAAAAGTTGAAGTGGAAATTTTCTAATCAATGTTCTTTGTTGTTTGCAGTCTGGATGAAGACAATGCAGATGGGTGAGTCAGTGTAAGTGGTGTCTGATGCTCTGAAAGAAAATCTTATATAAACACCTGAGTGATCTGATGAAATGTTCTACATGTTTTCACGATAAATGAATTTTTAAAATACTAATTAAAGGCCTAAGAAATCGTTGAAAACCCTCTTGCAGTGCCACAATTCTAGAGGAATACATCTTTCAGACCTTCCAAGTAGAGATTTTGGTATGCTTGGTGCCTTTTTTTTTCTTTTTCCAAATTGGAAACAATTTTAAAGCTGTATGTAAGCACTCACGCTTAGCTATGTGTAACTGGATTTAGAACAGTAATCCTGGCAGTGGTTTTTCTTCCCCTTTAAAATGCATATTTTCCATTCAGCAGTGTGGCTAATGAGTGTTGCTATTTGTAATGAAGCCTTTTTTTCCAGGTTAGCAGTGAATCACTTCAGGCTGTGACCTTATCTGATCTTGCATGTTCAGGAGGGCTGAGTCCAATCAATAATTGGTGAGGTTTCATCACGGAGCCCGTGGGTGCTGCCGGAAGCACTTTGGTGATTAAGGAGCTGACACTCTTGCTCTCAACCATTCGTGAAACTCTGTCCCATCCAAGCCCTGGTAGGACTCTGCAGCCTTTGGAAAACTGAGATTTTCACTGCTCAGCCTTCATCACTGTCCCGTGGTGGTTTTTATGTCGGACTATCCATCCAGGCAGTCCTGGCCCAATCCCAGTGCTGATAATTGTTTTCTGCCTAGCTTCCTTCCATTTCAATTTGGACTGCTACTCTCCTTTGTTCCCTAAGCCAAGGTGTTAAACTGCTGGGATGATTGCTTCCCAGCACTGGGAACGCTGCCTGGCACAGGGTGGCTGCAGCTCTGCTGCCTCTCAGCTTTATCAGGTGTTTTTTCAGCTTCTCTAAGGGCTCCCTCTGTGAACAACTGATAATGTCCTGTGGAAACATCTGGAAGGGGTCAGCTCTTCAGCTTCCTGGGCTGGAAAGACTTCAGCTATTGAGGTGCACAGATGTGGCGTGAGCTGCAGTTTGATGTTTGGATCACAGACAAAACTCGTGCTTTTTCTGTCTCCTGACAGCCCCTGGGAATTATTAGTGTTGGCTCTGTCAAACACAGAGGGGATGTCTGAATGCCTTTCTTGTTTGTTTGTTTTCCAAATGTGTAAAGGCAGCCTGGAAAGCTCCCGGTGTTTGTTGTTGGTGGCATTCCCTGAATGCCTCCATCCCCCTGCTGGTCCTGGAGGAGCAGAGGGGATTTAGCAGCTGATCTCCTGCCCCACAGCTTCTGTTTCAGTGCTGCCCCTCCAGGAGCAGAGAGAGCATCCAGGACATTTCTCTGAGCTAACAGGGAATTGGGAGTTGGAAGAGGGAAAGGGCTTGATACTCCTGGTATTTCTGGGAATCACAGACTCACTTCCCAACCAGCAATCTGTGCTGCTGGAATGAGCATTAGGTTTTGGAAATATCAGTGTTACACCTCCCCCTGGGTAGAGCAGTCAGGCCATAAAAATCATTCTGATGGTTTCTGTGGATCCTGGGAGAGGCCAGTTCCAGTCCCCACTCCTCCTTTCCCAGTTCAGCTGCTGGTTATACCTGAGTTGGTTCTTTGCAGGAGGAAAATTCAAAAAAAAAATTCAAAAAGGAGGAGAGACTGGTATGCTGGAGCTGGAGCTGCTCAGACAAAGCCAGAGCAAAACAAACTCATCCAAATGAGATTGGTTCAGGGTGATGTGAGGGGTTTTAATTTCTGTGGGGAAAATAGGAATCCTAAACCCCTGGCTGAAGCCTGGGCTGTGGATGCGCTCCTTGTCCTGGCTGCAGCTCTGCCAAGTAGAGCTCATCAATGCTTTCCCCATCCAAAATGATCCCTCCCTGCATCTCCTGGAGGACCTGTTCCTTGGCCAGGGGTGGGGATGGGAGGACTAAAACCAGTTTTAGTCAAAATGAGCAGGTCACCTTGCACAACACACAGGAGGTCTTTGCTAAGTGGAGTCATGAAGTCCTCAAGGAAGGTCCACCTCACCCTCCAAGAGCTTCAACAAGTTTCACATCGAGTTTGGTGACCTGACACTTTTATGCCTTAACTTTCCTTGCAGATGAGCTCTGAAAGGCAGATTGAAGCTGTTTCAGGGCAGGTTTAGGCTGGAGATCAGGGTGTTCTTCCCCCAGAGGGTGCTGGGCACTGCCCAGGCTCCCCAGGGAATGGGCACGGCCCCGAGGCTGCCAGAGCTCCAGGAGCCTTTGGGCAGCGCTGCCAGGGATGCCCAGGGTGGGGTTGTTGGGGGTCTGGGCAGGGCCAGGGGTGGCACAGGATGATCCTGTGGGTCCTTCCCAACTCAGGATATTCCATGATTCCATGATGGGAGCTGTGGCTATCCCCTTGCTGGCTGTGCTGGGTGGATTTACATCCTCATCCTCCCAATACCTCCCTACAGGGCCATCCTGCTGGGCCTGTTTGGGCACACGTTGTTTTTGTGGGGTATTTATGTCACCCAGAGAGTCCCAATGGAAATTTTTGTCCCCGTGTCCTGTGTGCCACGTAAACACATGGGGACAAGTAGACCCTACCCATAAGAGCTGTAAATAAAGAAGCCAGAGAAAGGTCGTGGCTTTTGTTGTGTCCAGATGAAAAACTGAGGCTAAGAGGGTGAGGGATGAGCCTGGACCTCCTTCCAGTACCCCACAGAAGCCCTCCATCATTGCTACCCCACATCTGAAAATGCTCAAATCCCTGAACTGGTCCCCAACACTCAGGACCAGTTATTTCCTGGTCCAAAATCTCCTGTAGTTTGAAGTCCTGGCTTTATTTTTAGATCATCACCACCACCTCAGCCGTAATTACACTTGTACCAATCAAGCATGTGGCAACGCTCATGGGTGTCTGAGTAGTCCTGTAGTGTAAGGATTAATTTGTGGGGTTGGAAAAGGTGGAATGGCAGGTGTTGCACAGGAGCTGACACTGAGGTTCCACCTGCCCCATAAAGCTCCTCAAAGGTGATGTCCCAAGAGAAGAGAGCAGCAACAGCAGGCACTTGGTTCAGGGTCCTTTTTCACCCTCTCCTTTCAGAGGGATCCTCCAGCCCTGACCATATCTTAGCCCTAAGTCACGTCAGGAAGCACATTTTTAATGCTGCTTTATTGGAGAGTCAGAGGCATTTGTGGGATTGGTGTGGGAGTACAAAATTGTTTTCTGATGAGGAATTGAGTCGAGGTTTGTTGGCGTCTCGTGTAGTGGCTGTTTATGTGTAAACTTGAAACCAGCCCAAGCAAAAGGAGTGAAACCATCCAAGGCCTAAAATGTCATCTGGCAGCGAGGAAAGGCTGCAAATACCAGATTAGGGGAGCCCAGAACCAGCTGGCTGCTCTTCATGCTGAAGTGAGTGCTCACCAGACATTCCAAAGCTGGCCATAAAGCCTTTCTAAGCTCACTCTGGTCACTGCTACTCATTTCAGGATCACTGGCAAGCATGAAGGGGGCTTCTGTTTAGCTGTGGGAAAAGAAGGCAGGGAAAACAGCACCAAGTCCATAGTTTTAGTGTCCTTTCTCCTGTGGTTCACAGCACAGACCACAGTCCAGCTCCATCTGGAGCCAGCTCCAAGGGTGTTGCTGGTTTTCAGCAGGAGCAGGGTGAAACCAAAGTGTAATGACAAGTCACAAAGGCTGTAATAAAGCCATGCTCCCTGAGAAAACAGCTGTGGTGGTTTAGGAGGTCCTTGCCTCTCCCACCCCTCGGACAGAGGCTCCTGCTCCCAAAATGGTGCCAGCAGAAGGGAATGTGGGATCATGCTCTGCTTCACAACCTTCACATCACCCCTCTTTCTGGGGAAACAAGCCCCTTTGGAGCTGCAGGCTGTGGCCATCTCCAGCAGCAGGGTGAGCCAGCCCGACGGGGTGATAAGAAACCCACAGCAGCGGGGCTTGTCAGAGCCCATTCTGGAGCCTGTCATTACCCATTGCTCCCTCTATTGAAAGCAGTTGTGCCTTTTGCATGTCCCCATACTTCAAAAAATCAGATCTAGAACACAAAGTCTGGGGTTTTTTTGCTCGGGAAGTGTTTCTTTTTATACATTAAAACCCAGGAGGAGGCTTTGTTGCTGCCGCAGCAGCAATATCCTGACACGCTCACCTTGCCAATGGTGGAGGAAGTTTCGTTCTGAATAAAGCTAATCTCACACTAAAAACGTAACCCTTTGAGGCCTGGGGGCAAGCACCACGTGTGAAATCATCTCAACTGTCATGTGGAGGGATGAGTTTTAAAAGCCACCCTTGAGAGATTATCATTAAAGCGAGCCTTACGCAAGGCTGGACTCGGAGGGATCGGTGTTTGCACATCTGTGGTTTCAGTGACCTTGACTGAGTTGTTTCCCAGTATAAGTAAAATCAGAAGTGGAACTTGCAACAACAAGCAAATGTGGTTTTGCACTGTATTCCAGGCAAACTGGTGATGTCATGGCTGCTGTGTGCTGTAGCTCTGTCTCCTGTAATGCCTTTTTGTTTTTTTTATCTTGATGCTAATGTGGCTTAGAATTTCTTCAGCTAGAGAAGTCACAGCTCTTGGCATCCTGCCCCACAACATTTACCTGGAGCTCTTGCAACCTTCTGTGACATCAGTTTTACTGTTGAGGGTGTAATTGATCTTATCCATTCTTGAACATGCTCATTATAACATTCATTGTGGTTCTTTTCCATCACTGGAACATGCTCATCTCGGGACATCTATGCAACATCCACCTCCGTGTACTTTCTTTATTTGTATGGGGGTTATTTTTCTAGGGGTTATGGAGGTTTTTTGATCCTCACAAAGTGTGAGGATCGGAACAGCCCAGGGCAAAGAAGTTAAAAAATGGGGGAAAGTATTAAGGAAGAACTGCAGGCTGTGTTGTCTTTGTGAACTTAGCAGACTGAGTAGGTTTTTTGTGTATTTCTTTTCAAGTGATGCTGGTACCAGATGGCTGATTTACAAGTCAAAAACTTCAAGCATCCAGTAGTTCAGCCTCTTACTTCCAGAGGCCCTTGATGGATTATGCTAATGTGGCCCATGGAAATGCTCTTTGGATGAGAGACTGTGGGGTGGAGGCACTGGGAGATGTGTCTTGGTGCTCCTTTATGAGCTCTGCTGTCGGTCCCATGGAAGTCCAGCACCCATGGAAACCTGAGGAGGTGGGTGGGATGTACAGCAGACTATCTATAGGAAAACAGAATCCACTTTGCTCATGGTTTAGGGTGAGTGCACAGAGAGGAAGAGGGGATTTTCCTCCACTTCTCTCCAGGAATTTGAGACATGGTTTCATTTTTCTTACAGTTAAGCCCATTCAGTAAATAGCATAGCCATCACAACTGAAGTAATACCTCATCAAATGCTGTGAAAAGGATGAAGACATTTAGATGACACATAAATACACTGAGTTTTCAGCCACGGTATACAGTGAACTACTTTCAATGGAAAATCAAGGCTTTCAAAGCCACTCATTTAACATTTCCATTTTAACACTTCCTCAAAGTCAATTGCAGCAGAGAACATGCAGCTCAGTTTGCTTCCTCAAACCACAACACAAAATAGTCCAGAACTTCTCCTATGAAGCAACAAGATCCCTCCAGGATAAAAATGCAAATTCTTTGTGCTACCACCAATGACACGGCTTAAGGGCTTTTCCAGTTTGCTGTCAAAGAAAGGATATGTCTTCATTGCTGATTAAATGCACTGCAATTAACTAAATTTTCATTTGGTTTGATATTCTCCCCTCCCAAGTTATGTTAATGTGGATAAATAGTGTGGATAAAGCAGCCCCTCCTTGAAATAAAGTGTGGGCAGTTCAGTCCAGGCTGGTCCTGAACTCAAGGGTGGCTGTGCTGAGGATGCTGAGGGGTTCATCCCAGGGGTCTCTGCAGGAATTTGACTCATTTTCTGAATTTTTACAGTTTTATTAGTACACAGGGGAGCTGGGGCAAGTCAATAATGATGGAGTTATAGACTCATGGAATGGTTTGGGTTGGAAGGGATGTTAAACACCATCCAGTGCCTGGCCTTGGACAGTTCCAGGGATGGGGCAGCCACAGCTTCTCTGGACAGCCTCTGCCAGGGCCTCTCACAATAAAGAATTTCTTCCCAATATCCCATCTAAACCTACTCTATGTCAGTGTGAAGCCATTCCCTGTGTCCTGTCCCTCCATGCCCTGGAAATTGTCTCTCTCCAGGTTTCCTGGGGCTCCTTCAGGCCCTGCAAGGCCACCCTGAGCTCAGCCCAAAGCTTCTCCTGTGCAGGTGAACAATGCCAGCTGTGCCAGCCTTTCCTCCCAGCAGAGCTGCTCCATCCCTCTGCTCATCCTGGAGCCTCCTCTGGGCTCTCTCCAGCAGCTCCCTGACCAGTTGCAACCAAAAAGAAGAAGAAATTATCCTGTGAGCAATTGAGATTGTATTAACCAAAGCTTCAGCCTGTGTTCCTTTTGGCTAAGATTGGTTTAAAAGGTACGAAATGCAAGTGAAATCTTTATATCTCAGTGGGTCTCAACCAAAAGGCACCACTCAGGCTCCAAGTTCTGCAGCAAGGACAATCCCTGAGTATTTCTTTCCAAACTATTTATTTTTGTTTTATTTATTAATTGCTTCACTGGAATTCCCTTTATAATCAGATTTTAGGGGAATAATATAGGGGGAATAATAGTATAATAGTAGTAGTGAGAAAAAACCAACATAAACAACGTCCCATCCTGTCCTTTACAAATAAAAATTAAAAATAAAGTCCACCAATAACAGTTTGTTCTTTGGTAAGGGGCTATTGGGACACAGGACTTGGCATGCTGGAACAGCCACTGGAATGGAGATATTATCAAAAAAAAAAATCACAAAATCTTGACTTCATTAAAACCTATTTAATAGGATCGACATTTTTTCCTGGCCAAAATTTCTAAAGTTATGTAATAAACTCTGTGTGCCTGATCCTCCAGGGTTATTTCCACACTCTATTAACAGGCTATAGCAGGTTTTTAAAATATGCAGCATGGTGTGGTGTGTACCTGGGAACAAGGAACAGAAAGTTCTTTCAGAGATTGTATGTACATATGTCTGTAGGCTGCATGAGCTTGCCTAAACAATTCACACCATTATCGAGAGGATCTTGGCAAAAACAAGAGAAAAAAGAGATTCAGTGAGTTACATAACAGGCACACATCTCTTTCCTTCTTGAGCAATGGCTGCTTCCACTTAACAAATGATATTTGAAGCACTCCATAAAAACTGCTAACAAAATCAATTCCCATGGCCTCCTCAGGAATGGAATTGGTTACGTGTGGGATGGTGAGATGCTGGCTTCAGTTGTTTAATCTTTTGGGTAATCCCAGATATTTGGATTCCTGGAGATTTCAAAATTTGTATCTTTAAAGGTTTAGTTGCAAAAGGTGGATACAGGAAGCGTTAAGTTAGGAGGAAAAGCAAAAAGACAAATATTATTCATTTTTTCCAGGCTGAGACAGATCTGTACTGTAACTTTTGGGAGCAATCCTACTGGAAGTCCCCCCAAACACTCCTGACCGTGCAAAAACCCTGTATTTCTGGATGTATGTGGATATTTCAGAATTTTGGGCTGGCCAGATGATCAGACCTGATCACAGGATGGGTGGGTGGAGATGGGGATGCCACTGTTCCAGCCTGACCATCTTCCCCAGGGCACTGTACTCGCTCTGGGAGGTTTTTACCACTTATTTCTTTACCCTCAGATGCAGCAAACCCAAGATTCTTGGTAAAAAATATAGAATTGGACAGAAATTGCCTGAATGCTCACAGACATTTTTCACTGAGGTGACCAAAGGATGTTTATGACTCGAATTCCTGAGTGCTGAATGTTTTGACCAAAGCATTTGGTGCCTTGTAAAAGAGAAACTCCACTGCAAGGGGACAACAAGCAGCCACTTGCCTGTCCCAAATGTGTGCAGGGACACCCAGGGCAGGCTGCAAGGAGGGCCAGGCACATCCTCACGTTTCCTCCAGCTCATCCTCCCCACTCCTGGCAGTCCCTGCACGGGGACTTCCTGGCCCAGAGGCTGGATTTGTGTTTCTGTGTTTTACAGCTCACCCTGGACTTTTCTTGCATGAGCTGGGCTGAGTTTCCAGTTGTATTTCTGGCTCCTGTGACATCTGATGGTGAAGGATCCCCCAGTGTGGCTGTGTGCTTTGTGAAGAAGTGTGTTTGTGTGTGTTTTAACCTATTTCCTCTTCTCTCCACATCTTGCAGAGTGAGAAACAAAGGAATCCTGGTTTTGCCCCTTCCCAATCACTCAGGTCACGCTGTCACACTCCAATAACTCGTGCTGTGTCTTGTGCAAACCAAGGCCTTCCCATCTCCTGAGAGCTATTTTTACCCCATTTGCATAAAAGCTGAACTTCTCCAGTTCTCCTGTTGCAAAACCAAAGTTGTGGGCGCATCTATTATGTTAATAATAAATAATTTAACATTATTTTAAAATAATTTAACATTATTTAATATGTTAATATTATTTATATTAACATATATAATATTAATTAAGATACATAATATATTAATACCTAAAATATACCACTACATCTATAACATATATAAAGCACATAACATATATAAAAATGATGCCTATGTAATATTTTAAAAATCATGCCTATATAATATAAAAATATAATATATCAATTAACATTTCTGATATTAATTATTTACATTAGCACGCTCTGTTTTGTATTACCACAGTAGCCATGCTACTTTTCAGTGGAGCTGTGCTTTTTTTTTGGTCTATGTCATTTTTCCCTCCTGATAATGTAAATTCTCTCTGCTTTTTAAAGAACCACCTCGGAACAACAGCTCTGAAAATGCAAGGCAGGCTTGAAGGGAGTCTCTCTTTTATGTGCTGAGTTTGCTCCTCTCCAGCCAAGACAAGAAAGTTCTGGGAGAGAAGTTCAGAGCTTTGTTCAGAGGGGAAGAAGTCTCTTCTATTCCTTTCCCACAGTTAAGAAACAGCTTTTGTTGAGTTATGAGTGAAGCCACTTACATAATCCATGGTCAGAAAGCTGAGCTGGCATGTTTTTGGGTGACTGGAAGTTGAACAAAGAGAAAAATATCGAAATTTCCCAGCTGACCCCAAAACAAAAACCTCCCATTAGGTTGGCACTTACTGCACATCTGCTGAGTAATTTTGTTTTTTACTGACTGCTCACACTGAGATTATCTTTGTGTAGCTCCAACCTGGCCTTGGGCACTGCCAGGGATCCAGGGGCAGCCACAGCTGCTCTGCCCACCCTGTGCCAGGGTGCCATCACCCTCACAGGGATGAATTCCTTCATATATCTAACCAAAATTTCCCCTATTTCAGTTTGAAGCTGTTGCCCCTTGCCCTGTCACTCCAGTTCCTGATTCATTGTCCCTCTCCAGCTTCCCTGTAGCCCCTTCAGACCCTGGAAGTTTCCACAAAACCTTTTCTTCTCCAGGCTGAACATGCCTAGCTCTCCCATCCTGTCTCCACTGGGCAGGTGTTCCAGTTCCCTCATCAACCTTGGAATTGCTCCATCAGTTCCATGCCCTTGCAGTGCTGGGAACACCAGAACTTTATGCCATGTTCCAGGTGGGGTCTCACCAGAGGAATGTCTTACATCCCCAAATGCCTTTTCCCAGCTCTCCACAGAGACTTGTTCTGCTTCCTTCCCTCTGACACCCCAGTTTTGCTCTGCCTGTGTTTTGGAGGAGCTTTGCTTGGCTCTGCTGGCTGTCAACTACTGGACATTTATTTATTTATTCATTTATTTACTTCTATTTTTAGTTCATGCCTAACAGTCTTGAGGAACTTTTCTGGATACATGTTCTAAATCATAATCTTGGTCTCCTGTGTACCTCGTGATGTGCCAGCAGCTTCCTGAGCTTCTGGAAGCAATCCCTGGGTCAGCCAGGGATGAGGGATGGGCAGGATAAGCTGTGTCCTACAGGACACCCAGCAAAGATTTCCCAGATTTTCTCCATTTCAGAAGAGATGGGATGCAGGAACCTCCTCCTTGCTCATGAGCTGCCCTCAGCAGCACCTCAGGGAGCTCCCTCAAAGGGCCACCAAAGTCTGGCACTTTGTGATGTTTGTACAAACACACTGAAAGCTCTTGGTTTGTGCAAGTGAAGACTTATGTCACAACTGCAAGAAAAAACATTATGACAGAAGCTGGGAGAACAATTTCAGTGGGATTCATTCAGAGCTTTATGTGGACTATTCCCAGGCTGTAAATTTACCTATTCCTTGGGAAAATTTGCTTTGAAAAAGCCTTCAGTTCCAAGTTTTCCACTGTGCTCTTGGACATCTCAGCACACCAATACCATGATTGTGTGTGCAGTGCATTCACCTAACAAAAAGGTGCAAACCTCATTTCCTTACTGGTTGAAATTTGGAAAGCCAATTTGGAATTTTTTTTTTTTTTGGTTGAAATTTGGAAGCCACTAAGCTGTTTTAATGCAGCATCACTGTTACCCTCCACATGAATCTTTGCTATCATTCATTCTCTCCTCCTCTCTTTTCTCTTTCCCTCCCCCATCCCCAAACTCCCTTATTTGCAATTACAGTCTTTTTTAGCCAGGAGCAATGGCTTTTTAATTTTCCCCCCGAAATGGAAGTGTGCAATTATTATGCAAAGCAGCTGTCTTTTAATTCCCCAAAATTTCCGGTGTACACTGTAATCAGTCATTTTCCTCTGTACGTTTTACTGTCTGAAATTGTAAGCCTGGAACATTAGAAAACTATAATAAATAATTCAGTGATTTCCTTTCAGCTTCATATTCTACTTTGCTGAATATGTTTGGAGGTGTAAATATCTCTCTGGAGGGGGATAATTTTAAGTTTAGTTTTCTAATTTGATTAAGGAAGCGGCGCCTGCCTGTTTCCTCCACAGGCAGGGTATGAGTGCACCAGGGAGATATTTAGATATCTGTGTAGGTGTGTTTAATACATTCCTCCTAATTGTGTTTCCTTTTCACTAAATAAGAAAAGTTGTAATGCAATGGGATTAATTCTCCCATATTCCCCCACTTCCTTTTTTTTTTTCCCTGGTTTAATTGTCTTGTTCCTCGCAGACAGAATCCCAGAATTGGAAAAGACCTTGATTGAGTCCCAGCCCACCTTGTCCCCAGTCCAGAGCCAGGTGATACCTCCAGGAATGAGGACTCCAAACCTCCCTGGGCAGCCCCTGCCAAGCCCTGAGCACCCTTTCCATGGGGAAATTCCTCCTGCTGTCCACCTTTCCCTGGTGTAAAACATGTACAATCTGTTCTCTCCTTCTCATGGGTGAAGGAGGGACCATCTTACATGAACAAGTCTTCAATAAACAAAACTTTCAAACCTTCAGTTTCCATATGGAGTTGTGGCTAGCAAAGAGCTGTAGCAAAAGAACAGGTTTCACTTAGCAGCTCTCAGGAAATATTTCAACATATTTTGCAGAGGTGAATGTGATAATTCATTAGTACAAAATGGCCATGTGTTATGTTAGAGGAGAGAGAAAACACTGCAGGGCTACACAGAAGTACAGGTGGCCTTAAAATTGTGATTTTTTTTTTTTTTTTTTGCTTATGTAAGCTAAGGGTTCTTCTGTTTGTTTTCCAAATGTGTCAGATGAATTTGCTTTATCTTTTCAAGCTCTTCCTTGAAACCAGGAGAGCTCTAATTGAGACCTTCCAGGACTTGAAGGGACCCTACAAGAACCTGGAGAGGGAATATTTACAAGGGCCTGAAGTGACAGGACTTTAAGATGAAGGAAGAAAGATTTCAATGTGACATTAGGAAGGAATTGTTCCCTGGCAGGGTGGGCAGGCCCTGGCACAGGGTGCCCAGAGCAGCTGGGGCTGCCCCTGGATCCCTGGCAGTGCCCAAGGCCAGGTTGGACACTGGGGCTGGGAGCAGCCTGGGACAGTGGAAGGTGTCCCTGCCATGGCAGGAGGTGGGATGAGATGATCTTTAAGGTCCCTTCCAACCCAAACCATTCCATGACTCTTGGATTCTATGAAAAGAAAGCCTAAATTAGAGCATTTTGGAAAATGCTCCAGCACTACTGCAGGTTGAATATTTTTTTCCTATTCATCTCTAGATATCACTGTGCTTTTTTGGACTCTCCACAGGCTGTAGGGTGCTGTTTCCAGCCCTTTCATTTCCTTAGCAGATATGGATGTGCTGTGGCATTATTTAAAATTGAATCCTTCTGGGTAGCTTTGGTGAGGAACCTGGACCTGCTCGAGGTGTGCTGCAAGCATCCTTGTCAGGAGCTCCTGAATCCAGGGGAGCTCCTGAATCCAGGGGATTTCAGCTCAGTGTCTGGACACCACTGGTGTCTTAGAGGGAGTTAAAGGCAAAGAGAGAGGCAGTGCTTGGAGCAGGGGGCACTGAGAAATTTTAAATCAAATTGTGGGATTGAAGCCTGTCTGAAGGAGGGAGGGTGTAGCAGTGTGGAGGAAGGTTTAGGTGGGTTTACATTTTTTGTGGTGCCAGCCCTTTGGCAAGGACTGGGTCACTTCACAGCTTTTGGCAAGTTCTTGAACCTGTGCTCTGAGGGAGGAACTTCCTCAAGCTTCACCCTGTGGCAGGGAAAAATGCAGGTGAACCCGAGATGGGAAGAGATGATGTTGACTCCAGTTCAGAAGGCTGAATAGTTTCTTTATTATAACTATATTTCAATACAATAATATATTATTTAAAGAGGAGATACTAAAACTATATCCTAACTTCTAGCTATCATATCTAACTACTAACTGTAACCTCCTCATGACTCTCTCCCTCAGAGAGAGTCCAGGCACAGGTGCATTCCATTGGCCATCAGGGCCAAACAATGTCCAGCAGTGTCCAATCAACCAATCACACCAGGTAAACAATTTCCCAATGCATTCCACATGGAAAAACAAGGGACAGAAATAGAAATTGTTTCCTTTTCTTTCCCTCTCTGCTCCTCTATGAAACTTTGCTGAGGGAGCAGAAAATGTGGGCACTACATCACCCCTCATCTCCCCTTTCACGAGCCTTTGGTTCTGCACAGCACCGCAACCAGACAGGCAAAAGCACCATGAAAAAATGCAACTGGAGCATTCTTGGCATGACTTGGCATGTGGGAGCAGAGAGATGGGGAGCTTGATAGGCTTCCAGACGTGTTCTGCAGACTGAAGAAGTGCAAGGAGCTGGATAAGCATCTGAACTTTTGTGTGTTTATCTGAACTGAACTCGAACTCTGAGCCACTTCAGAGTTTGCCTAGCAGTGGCTAGTAATTACTAGAAAGCTTGTTAAAATTGGAAAGTAATCTAAATAATGAATTAATTCACAAAAGGACACAAACTAACCCACTCATTTGAAGTGTGCTGGCACAGGAGTTTGGAGCAGACATTTCTCTCAGCGGACAGTCAAGAAAAACTTTTGAAAGAAGAAAAATATTGCAAATTCTTCTCTGCTTTAAAAACTGTTGGGAAACTGCCTTAAAAAAAAAAAAAAAACCAAAACAAAAAAGAGGATTTGATAAACACAGAGGTGACAGGTCTGATTCCAGTCCTTTGTAAGTCAGCAGCATAACTATGGAGTTGCCTGTGGGAGTGAAGGCAGAATGGGATCAGACTGTGCCGGGCACTTCTTAAGGTGGAGTTACATTATCAAAACACAGGCAGTCAGTGGAGGCTCATTACTGTGAAAAATGTGTTTGGGATCCTGTCTGGGAATGATATGGTCGGCTTTCTCAGTAAAATGCATTCTCTAATGAAATAAATAAAGCCTTTCTGGTTATGCAGGCTTAGTTGTCATTTACTACCTCTTTAGTGACGTTAAACTTTAACGTGATAAGAGCTGGGGAGCAGAGAGAGCAGTTTCCACCCACAAGGATAAATATTGATCTGGGTGATAAAGAAGAACAAACATTCTGATGGAGTGGTAGGAAAGAAACTGAACCTGATACGGGAGGGTTGTTTGGGCAGTAAAAGAAAGTTAGTCTTTCAACTCAGAACAGGGAAGGGCAAGGGGATGGCTTATCACAAAGTTGTTTACAGGATAATAAAGTTTCTGCCTTCAAGCTGTAATATTTGCCAGTACACAAACAAAGAGATGATGACCAGGGTGAAGTTCTGGTGGCAATGGAAGAAGTGGCAGCTTTGCTGCTGGCTCGAGGAGGGGCAGGTGTTTGTAGCTGGAGGGCTGTGCAGGGGCTCTGATGCTCTGTGCAGGTCTCTTTTCTTGTCACCAAAATTGCTTCTTTAAGTCCCTCCTTGGCCAATGTCTGCTCAAAACCAAGCCTGCACTTCTCTGCTCCACTGAACCTGAGGCTGATGATTAGTCTGACACTTTAGAAATTTTGAATTTCTAAGCTACAACAAGGCTCTTTTTTGGGGAGGAGTTGGGCTTTTTTTTAATTTAAAAAATGTATTTCAACTGAACTTGCCTCTTTTGAGACCTCACCTAGAAGGAGCAGCTTTCTGCTGGGCCTCCTCTGCTTTGGTGAGTTTCACATGAGAGAGCTTGGCTGGGGCTGGGAGCAGGGAGGGTGACACGTCCTGCAAAACAGGGTCATGTCCCTTGTCACATGGCATGGCCAGACAGCACTAATTTCTGGGAGGTGAAGACAAATGAAAGCCTTGATTTACATGAGCCTCTAGTGACAGGACGAGAGGGCAATGCATTCAAACTGACAGAAAGTAGGGTTAGGTGGGATATTAGGAACAAATCCTTCCCTGGCAGGGTGGGCAGGCCCTGGCACAGGGTGCCCAGAGCAGCTGGGGCTGCCCCTGGATCCCTGGCAGTGCCCAAGGCCAGGTTGGATTTTTTTCTTGGAGCAGCCTGGGACAGTGGAAAGTGTCCCTGCCATAGCAGAGGGTGGAATGAGATGATTTTTAAGGTCCCTTCCAACCCAAATCATTCTGTGCTTCTATACTTCCATGATTCAGAGCCCCCAAAGTCCTTCCAGGTGGGTCTGTGGATTGAACTCCTGGGCCAGAACCAGCCAGAGTGATTTGTGCTCTCAAAAGGAATTGAAGCACCCACCACACCTTCTGTGCCGTGCTTGGGCACACACACAGGTGGGATGGACAGGAGTGGGAAGGGATTATTGCCACCACAAGCAGTGTCCTTGATATCTGTGTCAGAGTTAGTCACCCAGGCTCCACCTGCAGTCAGTGGGGAGGTTCAGACACCTGGAGGACGTGATTCAGCTCCTTCTCCTGCAGGTCTGGAGCAGGGCAGATGGAGCAGCTCCTGCTCCCTGCTGTCCCCTGGCAGTGAGCAGGGCCTGGGTGATGCTCTCTGGGCAGGTATCTCACCAGGTGGGTCACAGGAAATCCCTGCCTTTGTTTTGCCTTCCCAGTCACTTAGGAAATGTACAACACACTCACAGGGCCACATAAACAAAGCTCTGGAGTGGCATTTTCCAGGTGTAAATTCTCTGAGCTCCTCCTGTCTTATTGTGTGGTTTTCTAACCATAACCATCACATTTCCTAATCATTCTCTCTCATCAAATCTGGCTTTGTACTGCTCACTACAGTGTGTGTGACAGTGACAAGCCACTAGACACGATGTCCACGTATTTTTTAGGTGCAGGTCCCCTAAGAGGGGGTTACACTCTCCCATTCCCATCACATTTTAGACCTCATATGCCTTAATCCATTTTTTTTTTTCATGTATAATCCTAAAAACTTAATGTTGCCTCCTCTGCCTCCTGGCTTTTAGGAAGGACCTAGGGAGGATAAAACTTCTGGAATAGCTCTGAGCTGTCCCCAGCAGCCCCATTGGATTTTCTCCCTCCCTCCCTCCTTATATGAGCAGTTATGAGTCTGTGGGGGAGGCAAGAAAGCTCCTCTGACCTTTGCCTGTTAACTTGTGCCTCCTCCACATGATGCAGAGAGGTTTTCCAGCTCAGTCCAGCTACCAAGAGCTTTCTGACAGTCAGTAAATCACACCACAGCCTCTTATCTTGATTGGAGCTTCTGCTGGTTACTGTCAGATTCTTATTGCAAATATTTAATGCTGCTATTGCATTAAAAGAGGTTTTAGTCACTGCCATATGTGACTCGAGGGCAAGGTTGGGGGCACTTTTATGCCTTTTAAATGAATTTGTGTGGGGATAATAATACATGTGCTTTCCAGAAGAGCATTTCCTTCCTGAAGGTGATGGATTGGAGAGGGAAATGGTGGTTTGGAATCAGTAGATCTCTGTATGGTAAACAAGCTAAGCAGTATTTGGCTTTGATGGGATTAACTGGAAGAGTTTATTTGTGATGGAAGGTATGGCTTCTGCCAGTTTTAAAATGAAGAATTTTTTTCATACCTGTTCAAAAATCAGTCAAAAAGGTACAGAATAAAATGATCACTTCTCATTGCACTTCTGACTCTGTCTTAGGTGAACATATCCTTTCTTCATCTTTCAGGTTTCAAAATAATTTCTTTCAGGTTTTTAAATAATGCCACAGCACATCCATACCTGCTAAGGAAATGAAAGGGCTGGAAACAGCACCCTACAGCCTGTGGAGAGTCCAAAAAAGCACTGTGATATCTAGAGATGAATAGGAAAAAAGTATTCAACCTGCAGTAGTGCTGGAGCATTTCCCAAAATGCTCTAATTTAGGCTTTCTTTACATGGTTTTTTTTTCATAGAATCCAAGAGTCATGGAATGGTTTGGGTTGGAAGGGACCTTAAAGATCATCTCATCCCACCTCCTGCCATGGCAGGGACACCTTCCACTGTCCCAGGCTGTTCCAAGAAAAAAATCCAGCCTGACCTTGGGCACTGCCAGGGATCCAGGGGCAGCCCCAGCTGCTCTGGGCACCCTGTGCCAGGGCCTCCAGGTTTGTCTCTCCCAGAGAGACACCACGGGCACGAGGGCACTTTGGAAATGTCTCACCTCTGTCCCAGCTGCCAGCAGGAACATCAGAGTGAAGATTGATGTAGGATCAAGATTGCCAAATCTGGGCTTGCTTAGAGCCCTCCTTTGGGATTAGTGACCTAATGGAATGAAATGGACCTTTCTGGAAGGAAAAGGGATCATAATAAAATAATTAAAGAAGCTTTGGGCCAAGGGAGCTGAGCTGGTGTGTCAGGGGAGGCAGGGCTATGCCCCAGGCTGTGTGTGAGGGGCTCAGCTGCATTCAGTTCAAGCAGTGCTGCCAAAGTGGGAAAGGATGACCCTCAAATAGCTGCCAGATTTATCTGTCAGGGAATCAAACTCATCCGTTTGCATCCTCTGTCAGTCCCTGAGTCTTCGTTTGGCATGAGGCTGCTGATCCAGCAAGAAGTTTGTTGTCTTCCCCACTGTCCAGGACCACATGCAGCTTTCCCACACACAAACTTTTTAATTAGAGGTCTGTCATTTTTTTTTCCCCCCCCAGACATCTTGAATGACTTTGTCTTGGCCTCCTTCACACTTTCAGTGCTCAGCCAGAAAGCAGCTCCTGGGAGCAGCCTCTGCACCCTCAGCACAGCCACCTACTTGTTCCCCTTTGGTTTCTCAGCAAGCTTTATCTCTCCATTTCTGCTTCTAATTTATCAACACTGAGAGCCTGCCTGGCTTTGGCAGCCTTTCCTGTAATGAGGCAGCTCACGAAAAGCTGTGTCACAACCTGGCTTGTTCTTGTCAGTGGCTTTTATCTTCCCTCTGCAGTCGCTGCTGTAGCTCCACTTTTTATTTCTGCTGTAGTTATTCTGGCTGGTTTTAGCTGAGGTTGCTTTCTGTGGTAGCTGGAGGATGATTTAGCTCTGCTGAAGCCTGGCAATGATGGTACATAATAGCAGCATGTATTTTTAATCTAGATTCGGTTTCTATGTTTTACAGCACCAGGGAGAGTTTGGTTTTGTGTCTGAGGTGCCACTAAAAGATGTGTACGATTTCCTGAGTGTTGATGACTTCAGTGAATTATCCCAGCTCTGTTTTAGAGCTGTTGCTTAGGGACTTTTAGTATTTTAGTATTTATGTACAAAGCTAGCCAAAAACCAGTCTTCTTTCCTAATTCACAAAAAAATCAGTCTAAGGTTGGATTTGCATCTAGAGTGAGCAGAATTGATTCTCTCCCTCTCTGAAATCTCTGGTAAATCAGTGAAAAAGGTGCCATGTGCAGCTGCATTGCAAGGATGGCACTTTGGCAAAGCTGCTCAGCATTGCCAGGACTTCAGGGAGCCATCAGCCATCAAAGAACCCTTGTTCCCAGTGGCCATGGAGCTCTGTAATTTTAAAGAATCCTGACTCCAAGGAGGACAGGCCAGGAATTGTGATGCTGATGAAAACCCTTGGAACCAGAGGCTGAGCGTTTCAGGCTGAGCAAACCAGCGTTCTCCTGAGGGTCTCTCCACATTGTGGCACTTCTCTGGACCCCTAAGGGTGAATTGGGCCCTGCCTGGGGATGCAGTTCTGTGCTAAGACTGCACTCCAGACAGATGTGGTGAAAAAAAGCCTGAAGAAATTTATGTCTTGAAGCTTCTCTGGTTGTGAGCTCCTGCAAGCCCCAGATTGCCTGGTTTTGAGGCAGTTCAGTGCTGGGTGTGCTCTGCACTGTGCTGGAATGAAGCACCAGGGATTTGGGGGCTGTCTGGGGGCATCTTCTGAGGCTTTGCAGACTCTGTTTCACAAGTGGGCCTGTGGAGTGAGTCCACTGGAACGGGTTTTTTGGTGGTGGTTGAAGATCACACGCTCATTTTGGCTCCAGGCAGGGTGACCCTGCTGTCCCTGGGCTCCCCCAGCACCTTCCCAGTGCTCTCTGCAGGAGGAATGCTGCTCCCTGCCTGGCACGGGGGGAAGGACCCTTTGACAAGCTTGATGCTTGTCAGGATCATTTACTGGGCACTTAACCAGAGTTTGCTTCATCTGCTCTGATCTGAGCTCTGAGTGGGGAGGGAGCTTGGCCTGGCAGAGAGGAAAACTTCACTCAGAGGAAACAGCACTGAAGCATTTTAAGGGGAAACTCTGTTGAGGTTGTTATTCCATTTTATATCACAGCACGTAGATTATCCTGAGTTATAAGTTGTGGTAAGAGGAGGAAGGCAATGACCAAATCCAGGAAAAGAAATTACTTTTTTTTTGTATTGCTGATAAACCAAAATTAGCAAGTGATAGTGGGTCTGAAAAAGAGAGATCTGGTGCTCCTCTTGTCAGCACTCACAGAAGAAGCCTGGCAGGGTGCAGCCATGATCTCACCTGGGGGCAGATCCTGCTCCTGCCAGCAGTGAGAACACAAGGAATCCTTCAGGGAAGATCAGGCTGAGCAGGGTTGGCTGACAGAGCAAACCTTGGTTTAATTCTGTGATCACAGAAACACAGGTTGGAAGGGACCACATATTCTTAAATATCCTCATTGCAGTCCTAGCAAATGGAAGTTACCATCCCTAGAAGTGTTCCAAAAATGTGTGGATGTGGCACTGGAGGACGTGGTTTGATGGTGAAGTGGTGGTGTTACTGAGTTGAGGGTTGGACTTGATGATATTAAAAGTCTTTCCCAACCTTAAGAATTCTATGATTCTATGAAAAGGGCCAGAGCTCCGTGTGATTCTTCCTTGTGGGCCCCTATTTTCATCAGATCACTGCTGGGAAAGAGAAAAGATGTGGCAGAGAAATTAAGGAGATGGAAAAAATCAATCAAAGGTTGGACTCGACAGCCTTGGAGGCTTTTTCCAGCCTAAATGATTCTGGGATTCTGTGACATGAGTCAGACACAAAAAAGGCTTAACCTGTGCATTAAATCAGAGGGGGTTTGGGTGGTGCATTGCTGCACAAGGAGCTCTGCAGGCGTTGGCTGCAGGACATCCCCGAGGTCTGAGGATGTGAATTCNAGCTCAAACCTGAGGCATCAATGGAGCATCTCCTGTGGGATTTCTGATGAGTCCTGTTGAGTGCTCTGGCTCAGTGAGCAGTACAATATCACAGTAAGTGGATTCTATTTCCCTCCTGCTCTGCCAGCCTGATAAAGCCTCAGTGAATTTATTTTCCCTAAGTTGAGCAAGGCTAAGCCATCAAACAAGAGGAACCAAGTGGGAATGAGTAACATGTTGAAGTGTGCAAAAGTGAGCTCATGTCCCCATGAGGTTGGGATTTTTATCTCTGTTTTTTTTCACTTCACTGGGAAACCAGAAGTATTTTTTTTTTCTGAGAAAAGCAAGAAGCAAACCATGGTTACATTTCCTCCTTTTTGTTTCCTCAAGGAAGTACTTAGTCAGTCTGATTATTCACTGTGAGACATATCCTCAGCTTTCTTTGCATTCTAGGAAGGAAAATCTAACAAAGAAATAAACAAAATGTGTTTGTGTGTTCGTGTACATAGACACACACACACACATATCTATATATATTTTTTTTCAGATTTGTGGGCTTTTCCTCATCTTGGTTCAGAGCATTTTAATTTCAGAGAGGGAACTGAAAACAGCAATAATTTTACTTCTTGTAAATCTAAGGCAAGGTAACTTCCAATGTGTCCATCAGTCCAGGATTAAAAAAAAAAAAAAAAGAAAGGTGGCTCTCTGGAGTTTGGTTATTTTCAAAGCAGTGAATAATGGTGATTTTGCAATGAAAAAAAAAAAAGTAACTTTATGTAATTGAGAAAAATTATATATGTATATAAAAATGTCTATATTTACATACTGATATTGGTCCTGACATTGGTCTCATATCTCAGTAGCTGAAATGTCACATGTTGAAATCTGTGCAACCTCAAACAGGCTGTTGCTGTTACCAAACTTCAAATTGTGTTTGGCAACCCAATTTTTGACATTTCAACATGAGAAAGGCCATGGAAATTTTGACTGTATGGTTTTCTTCACGATTAAAGCAAAAAAAAAAAAAAAAAAAAAAAAAAAGAAGA
>VXBC01008663.1:4990-33357 GCA_013399945.1 Ploceus nigricollis | reverse complement strand
CACAGCTGGGACTCGATGGGCTGGGAGGGCTTTTCCATCCCCAGGGATCCTGGGGTTCTGTGATTCTGAGCAGAGCAGAAGGTGGGTGTCTCCCTGGGTTTCCCAGTGCAGCCCACAGGCAGGAGCAGTGCTGGTGCCAGCAGGGATGCAGGGGAGTAGCAGGGCAGGGGTCAGGGGAGGACAGAAAGCAGCGCCAGGCTCAGCCCCTTCCCAGCTCCCTCAGCCCCTCCTGGGGCTCCAGCCCCTTCCCAGCTCCGTTCCCTGCCCTGGACACGCTCCAGCCCCTCCAGGTCTCTCCTGCAGGACCAGAACTGGACACAGCCCTGGAGGGGCCTCTCAGAGCCAGCACAGAGGGACAATCCCTGCCCTGCTCCTGCTGGACACACAATTCCTCACCCAGCCCAGCTGCCAGTGGGCTCTTGCCCCCCTGGGCACCCCTGCGCTCGTGTCCAGCCCCTGTCACCAGCCCCCCCAGGGCCTTTCCAGCTTTCCAGCCCCTCTGCCCCAGTGGGATTGAACAGATGAGATCTGAGACCCACTCCACAGTTAAGGTCTGGCAGGGCTGGGGTCTTCACAGAATCTGTGAAGAGCTAATTTAATATGGAAAAAAGAATAATTCTGTAAGAAGCTCTTGCAGCAGAAGACATTTCTACTGGGTGGTACAAACTCTCTAGCCCTTTCTCTGTAGCACAGGTCAGTCCAAATACAGAAGAGAAGGTGGCTACACGGGGCTGGGAAACTTTGTTCCATGCTGTCATCTGGAAGTGGTTGAAAGCAAAGTACATAAAGATGAGGAGAGGATGAGAGACTTTGCTTCTGTTGGGTAATTAAAGGGGGAAAAAGCCTCACCACCATGAAAAGGAATGAGATAAATCCTGTCACAAAGAAGTTTGTTGCTGTGGTTATAAAAGTGTTCCCCTTTCACAGAAAGAAGCTCATACGTCTAGGATCCAGTATGATCAGAGCTTAACTCCACAAAGAAAATAAAAATACAAAAACTACAGCAATCATAGAGGAAGAGTGGAGGAAGAGATAAAGGAGAACACAGGAACGAGATGTGGGTAATTTCTGACTTGGTATCACGTTCAGAAAAAGATTTAGAGAGCCTGTGTCCTCCCAGAGGGGCTTTGGCACATCATTAAAACCTTTAACATTGTCCTGACAACTCCTCTATTGCTTGTATGGAGCTGGCTGATAAGGCAATATTCTTAACTTTAGCACTGCTGCCTTTAAAATTCCTTAAGACAAATGTAGTTGATCTTGAGATGGATGGGGGAAAAAAAATTCCTGGACCTCCTGAAATGCTTATTTTTTAAACACTGGAGCCAGGAATTCTTAAAAAAGCATTAGAAGGGCCTAATGCTTTCTCCCTTTCCCAAATTTGCTGCTGTACCTTCAGGGAAAGAGCTGAGTGAGACAGAGAGAGCCTTGCTGGTGACTTGGGGTCTGGCTGTGCTGCCTTCAGCGGGGCTGCCGCCATTACTCGCTGGTGTTCAGCATGAGTAATGGTGTCACTGTGAGCCCATAAATTCAGGGTGATTTGTAAAGTGCCTGTCACAACGTTATCTAAAGAGCAGTGGCACTTTGGAGACTGTTCTGGGCTGCTGAGGAGGGGAAGCTCCTCAGTCTGCCTTTGCAATGAAGCTCTGCTCTAGCACACCGTGCTCCTTTGCAGTGTCACATTATCATCATCTCAGGAGGAATTTCTGCATGGAAAGGGTTGTTAAACATTGGAAAGGGCTGCCCAGGGAGGTTTGGAGTCCCCATTCCTGGAGTTGTCCAAGGAAGGCCTGGAGGTGGCACTCAGAGCTCTGGGGTGGGTACAAGGTGGGCACTGGGCACAGATTGGACTCGATGACCTTGGAGGACTTTCCCAGCCTCAATGATTCTGTGACTCTTGTGCCCATGATGTCATAAGAAAAGGCTTCATTTATCACTTCCCAGTTTTTCTTTGCCATGAGAACATTCATGGCAGAAAAGCTCCCCCAGCCTGGTGAGCACATGTGAGGAGTTACCTGAGCAATTAAATGAAGGCACTCGTGTGAGCGGTGCACGTGGGATATTCTTTGAAGATGTTCTGTGATCAAAGCAGAGAAAGGAAATAAAAATGAATATGTTTGCTAATATTGAATAAATTAAATGTGAGGGTACTGCAACGAAAAGGTAGAACATATGTTTGTGGGGAAAGGCTCTATCCACTTCATATCCATGATTAAATATTTTCTGTTGTCCCATTCACATTCCTTCCTGTTGTTCCTGGTGGGGAAACCAGAGGATATAGGAGGCTGAGACATAAGGGGCTTTGTGGGCAACTCTATGATTTATTGTGTGATTCATGGGCCACTGTCAGATTTCTTTTACCTCCCCCAGGAAGAGCAGAATTCAGAGGGCTGACAGGGCAGTATTAGATTGGACTCGAGGCACCAAGGTGCAAGTGCTCTGGGCAGGTGGCAAGAACTGTAAAGGATAAACCACTTCTCTCTGAAGTACCAGAATGGCAGTAAAAGAATCATACAATGGTTTGGGTCAGAAGGGATCTTAAAAATCATCCAGTGCCCCCCCTGCCATGGCAGGGACACCTTCCACTGTCCCAGGCTGCTCCAAGCCCCAGTGTCCAACCTGGCCTTGGATATTTCCAGGGATCCAGGGGCAGCCACAGCTGCTCTGGGCACCCTGTGCCAGGGCCTGCCCACCCTCATAGGGAACAAGTTAAAAGGGAGAGGTAAAAATCAAGATAGGTTAAGTTGGAAATTAACAGTTTAACCTTTCACTACAGTAACTATCAGTTTGTAAGCCCTTATAATTTACATAATAAGCTTTCTGTGGATTGGAAATTAGGCTTTCATCTCTGTCCACCAGTTATAGAGTTAGCAGTAGTTTAGTTCTTAATGTTCAGTCCACACATATTGTGGAGCGAAATACACTGTGGAATAAAAACACACAGCCCTCAGGTCACAGTTTCCATCTGTTGTAAAGAAACTCCCTTACAGAGGTGGTGTGGTATTCACATACCCTCTGAATAGAGACTCAGCTTTCTCAGGATTTCTCCTGAGAGAATTTGTGCGAGAAACAGAGAAAAGAAAATCAAAACAATTCTTATCTCATTTGCTACTCCTGTGTTTGTACCCGTATAGAGTGTAGTATAGAAATTGTTTACCCAAAGTGATTACTTAATTAGATTCTGGTGATGGTTATTTGGATTCATTAACCAATTAAATCCACAGCTGTGTCCAGACTCTCAGAAGAGAGTCACAAGTTTTTCTAAGTAGATAATAATAGTTCTTTTTAGTGTAATATAGTGTAATATAAGTATAGTATAAGATAATATAATAAAACAATTGATCAACCTTCTAAAATCATAGAGTCAATACTAATTATTCCCCAACTGAAAGCCTATGGCAACAATGTGGGAAAAGAGTTTTCCCAGGTTATAACTGGGAATGCAGCAGCACAAACCCCAGTAAACTGCAGATCAGATATTCAGTGTCAGAAAGGGAAAAAAACCCAACCTGGGTCTTTTGACTCACTCCAGTGTTCTGGCTAACTGTGATAAGGTGCTAGTCTTGTTTTAACTACTACTGGGCAGCCAGCAGCTCTTCACAGGAAGAACACTATTATTTGACATTTCTTAAAATATCCAATGGCAAGTTTAGAGAAAAATATGATACTTGACTGTGCATGGATATGAAGTTGTGGTCTTGCTCAAATATGTGATTCTACAATGTCACAGTGAATCAGAGTGTGTGTGTAAGAGAAATTCAGTAATTAATTTTCCAAAGTTGCTCCTTCTGGTTTCTTTTAATTAAATCCAAATTCACCTTCAGATGTCAGTCTGTAAAATTCTGAACTAGGCTGTCTCTTAGGCCACCATAAATAAATTCAAAAAGGCTAAACTTTTGAGTACATTTTATAATCACAACAATAACTGCCTGATTGCTGTGACTGTTACTCATGAAAGATGCAAAGGTGTGCCTCTGCTTCTCAGAAATAAGGTGATGATTGTGTTGATCAGATTTTCAGATGTGTGACATGCAGTGAAAGAAAAAAACCTTTGTTTCTTTTTTCATCAAGTACTTTCTGGATAGGAGGGGCTTCCCACCTTCTAACGTGACCCCATTTGGTTTCACTCCATCAGATATCTCAGGATGTGACAGAGGCAAGGCCTTCAGAATTCTCCTGAACATGAATTTCTGTTGCCTCTTCTGACTAATCAGGGAGTTTTCAGATTTACTAATAATTTCTCTTTTAGGTTGCCCCATTGATTTCAAACAAGTTTCCACTAAAGGTGTGCTTGATTTCTAGGTCTTTTTCTTTTTTTTTTTTAATGCTAGAACACTCAGACCTGAGATCCTAATCCACGAGAGATTGTGAGGGGCTTGAGAGAAGCACTGGGTGTCCAGCCAGGCTTTGCTTCCATCTATACCACCACAGCAGTACAGACTCAAACCACCTCAATAAAGTTTTAAGTTATTAAGCTATAATCTTCCTAAATACAAAGTGATGTCTCCAGTGATGCCATCTAAAGCTCATTATCCAAAATGAATATGATTTTCAACCCACCTGTTTTTCTTTTTTGACTAAATAACCTTTGATTAGTGGGGTTGAACTTGACAGCTCTGAGAAATCCATCAGCTGTTTTTCTCAGAAGCTGCTCAGGATGCCCTGAAATCTGGTCATTGTGGTCTCCCAAAACAATTGTGCTTTGTTCTGTGTTAATTTCCTCATGCCTTTGCAGAATTATGTAAGAAATGTGAAGGGTGAGATCTTTGTCTCCCTTAACGTTTGTTCCCACAGATGGCAGAAATTGTCCTATATTCTATTAATGAATTTTGTATTACCTGCAAGCCCTGTGATGTCTGCACAAGTGCTCTTAACCCTATTCAAGAAACTTCAAAGAATGAAAGCAACACTTCCTTATAGACTACATTGAGTAGAGATTTATTAACACCTTTTAATTGTAAATCATGTGTTTCTTGGAAGAAATTGATCCTTCCACTGAGTCGTGGAGGGGCAAGTTGCTCTGAAAAACAATAGTTTGCATATGGTGTTTCTTTCTGTTTTGATTCACTCAAATGCCTGTGAGAGCATTTATTCCTTCAACGACAGGTTGACACACAGGAAACATTTAAGCCTAAATACATGTTGTGTCTTCGAAGCCCAAAACCTCAGTGTAATCTCAAACATTTATTACACAGTGGATTACAAGACACACCATCTTCTAATTTAAATCAATGTTATACCTATCATAGCATTTTAAAAGTTGCTCTAAATAGGGGAACAAACCTGTTCTTTAGGGCCTCTGGGATGGGTTTGGAGCATCTGACAGGAGAGGCTGGGAGAGCTGGGACTGCTCTGGAAGAGGGAAAGCCCAGGGTGATTTATCCATGTGTATAAATTCCTGGTGGAGGATGACCCCAGAAGATGGAGTTCAATATTCCTCAGTGGTGCCCAGCGAAAGGACAAGAGGGCATGATCTGAAATAAAGGGAATTCAACTTGAACATAAAAAAATTCTACTGTTGTGGGGAAGAACTCTGGGAACAAGTTGCCCTGGGAGATTTTGGACTTTTCCTCCTTGGAGATGCTCAAAATCAAACTGTCTGACCAGGAACTCCCCTTCCTCCAACAGCTTCACTTAACAGAGGGGAGGAGCTTTTGGGTTTTGAGTTGTGTTTTCCATATTCTGTCCCTGTAAGCAGATTCCTGGCACACACCTGGGAACAGTGCACTGGGGCACACTCTGAAATTTGTGTGCTTTGCTCAGACACCAGGCAGCCTTTGCTTGCATTCTAGATGACATTCCTGTGTGCTTGATATTTTCTGGTCCAGAATTTCCAGTCCCAGAGCAGCAGCATTAAGCAGTTAATTCCCTTTTCCCTGTTACCTCCATCTATGAATAATCTCAGCCTCAAGAATGGGAACATTCATTATTTTCCCTAATGCAACCCTCTCATTCAATCCAGATTAGAGTCCACTCCTCCACTGCTTATTTTAAGGTGTAGCAGAGGGAAAAGAAACCATATAGAAAATAAGAGAGTGTTTGTTTAAGCATGTGGCATATTTTGTGCAGAGATTTTAATTCATGCAGAAGAATTCTTAAAGACTTCTTTGTTATTAAGGTAGAGCCTGAACAGTTTCCATGTCCTCAGTCTTGTTCCCTGAGCCTCTCTCCTCTCCTCAGTTACTTACTGGGAGTACAAGATCTTTTCACTGACAGAACTGGAGTTTTTTTCTTCCCATCTCACCTGCCAGGAGCAGCCTTAGCCCATGCCACAGGGTCTTGTTTTTTTGTTGCCATGCTTTAACTTCAGCAAAATAAATGCTCAAAATGTTTGGGGCTCTCCAGTCTGTCCTGCAGGGCTTTTTTTTCTCTTCCTATTTGCCTGATTGTGTGAAACAGAGCCCAAAGAGACTGTCTGAGTCACCAGGTTTTGACTGATGTTGCAGAAAGATTGAGAGCCACCTAAAAACTCCATTTCCAGCTCAGCTTCCATCCCAGAGCTGAATAAGAACTTATTTGAAGATGGTTGGCAATCTCATTCCCTGGTTAAATTTACTTGTGGCCAGTTTGTGTTTGTTTTCTCTTTTGACAACTCCATTCTTTGCTTCAGGAGCTCAAATACCTCCCTAATTTACTTGTAGAAGGCACTTTTCTCCCTCGATCTAATTTTGTTGGAGTAAACAAACCAAATTCTTCCATTTTCTTGGGTGAAAATCCTTTTTTTTTACCATCTTAGTGGCCATTCTCCACATCTGCTCATGTTTGGATGTTTTACAGCAACATTTGCAATATCAAGATCTTAATACAAACATGGGGGCATTAATAGTCACTCTATACTGGCACTTCTGTTTGGATTTGTCTGTTTCTGAGCTATATCACAATGTTGGGTTTGGGGAATTTAACTTTCTTTCCTCCCTCTCATTTTCAGCTGGGAGCTGCTCCACATTCATGCCAGTTCTGTGGATATTTCTTGGATATTTGAGAGGACTGGGAAAATGTGTGACTTCTGGTTCCCTATATTGTGATCTTTCATGGAGCCAAGCTGAGTTTGGAGAGACCCTTATATTTAACATAAGAAAAGCCAAGTAGGATCAAGTTTGAAGCCAGTTTGTGAATCCTTAGCTCTTCATAATCCTCTGCAGACATGGATTCAGTTGGATATTTCAAAATAGCTCAGCAATTATGGGCATAATTTTTATGAACTATCTTAGCTTTTAAATACATTCATTCAAGTGACAGAGCTCAGAACTGTTATTTTAAAAGGCCTTTTAGACATTCTTGGCCACTTTATTTGTCATGACTGTTGTTGGAATGCTTATCCTTAGCAGTCCAGAGCTTTGGCCTTTAACTAATGTTGAAATAGTCATGGTTCTGCCCCAAAAGATCTGCTCTGAGCTCAGCTCCTGTTGCTGCTGAAGGCTGAAATAAATCAGGTGGAGCCTAGATTGGGAGTGACACAGGAGTGGAGAGTACAGGAGCAATGGTGGCAAAAGAAAATCTTACCTATCCCCACTGGAAACTGAGAGGAAAATTTATCAGGGAGAAATGTAAGCAAAATGAATCAGCTTCAGCACAAAAAAAAAAAAAAAAGAGGCAGAATAAAATGCTTATAATCTTCTTGTAAATGTGACAGAGGAGAACTTCAGCCATGGACTCACTGCTGACGTCCTGCACTCCTGACAGGGGAATAATCCCGCCGATAAGGGATTCCTCAGCAGTTTAATGGTGCAAGCACAGTGAAGAAAAAAAATGAACTGAAACAGAAACATCATGGGATAGATGTCTCACCCTGCAAAGGCTGGAAGTCTCCAAGCACTGCCAAGATTTCTGGTTAGCCTGGCTGAGATGTAAACTCAGTGTCACACAAGTGACCGCGCGGTGACCGCGTGATGGAGCACACGGGGGGCAGATGCTGCACAGCAGCACAGCCAGTTTCCATGGATTTCTCCTCAATCCATGGCTGTGTCTTGCCTGTAACAGCTCTGCAAGAATCATTCAGGGATCCCCCGGGTGTCTGGAATGGCAGTTCTGGGAAGTGGGGCAGTGATGAGTTACGCAGTGTTTCTGTGACAACAACAGGGCAAAAAAATCCCTCCTGGCAGGGCACGGAGGGGGAAGAGGTGCTTTCTGCAGTTTTGTTCTAGGTTTCATTCTCTCTCTGCCCTGGCAGCTTGTGATCTGATCAATCTGCAGAACAGGAGCTGGAGGTTTGCCCTCCTTGGCTTCTTCAGTGTGTTGGACATTTTGGGCAACAGAATACTCCCCCAGCAGCTGGGCTGAGGATGTGGCATCACTCCTGAGGGCTAGAACTGAAGAGCAAATAGTGATCTCTTCATTTTGTCTCTATGTTTTTATATAAGAGGTTGTAACAGACTGAATTTCATTTTTATGTTACTATCTATCAAATAATTTTATGGGAATACTCTGCAGTGGGATGATGTTTTGCCATTTAAAATTCAGGAACACAGTAAAGGCCCCATACAACTTCCCAGTGGAGTCATCAGCACCAGCAAGAGAAGATAATCCTGTATATTCTGTCTATGTAGGATTCATTTCCACTTTTGGACACATTGAAATATTTATTCACAGCTCAGCCTCATGAATTTGAACAATGTAACTTAAAGAAATTAGAAAACATCCTATGTTTATGCAAATTGTGATAGGCTGGCTTTTAATTTCTATTTTTTAAAGTATCATCCTAGCAGTGTGTGTGTAAAATACTGAAAATGGATTTAGGAAATTAGAAATGAAAAGGAAATTTTCTGGTTTTGGCAGGTACATTTCACCTGAGGAGCTGTCAATTGGATAAATGTGTTCTGTGTATCATGAAACTGAAACAAATGATACTCAGATGTGATAAATGATGAATGATATTCTCAACATCTTTGTAAAATGTGTTGAAGACTCAGTTAGTTAAAATAAAAGAGAAAAATTATCAGTGAACAAAAGACTATAATGAATAAGGAAGGAAAATACTTAATCCCAAATAATACTTGTCCGAGGAGGAGAAATATAAATGAAGTGATAATCATGGAATCGTAGAATGGTTTTGGTTGGAAAGGACCTTAAAGATCATCTCATTTCACCCTCTGCCATGGGCAGGGAACCTTCCTCTAGACCAGTTTCTCAAAGCCCTGTCCAGCCTGGCCTTGAACATTTCCAGGGATGGGGAGTTTCCCAGCTTGGTGGGAAATTTTCACTATTTAAAAATATTACCCAATTTCAAAATATTACCCAATTTTATAAACAAGTTTCTGGCTCCTGGTCTATCTCACATTTTGTGGACATGCACCCAGATAAATCTGCATGACTCCTGATCAATAAAGCCAGAGAAGCTGGACATGTCTGACAGACAAGGTGGAAGTTTCAGCAGTTCTCGCCATCACTGAGCCCGTGAACATTTCTGTAAAATTAGTGAATTTGGTCAAGACGTGATGGAAACTTCTCCCACCATCCTGTTGCAAGTCCATGGATTGTCCCTGTGTAGGGGACACAGCAGATATGTGGTGCTTGGTGTGTGAGACAGGCCAGTGCCACACCAGGGACTCAGCAAAGCCTCTGGAATGGTGCTAAAGCTGCATCTGGCCCTTTACTACCGCAGGGAACTAAAAAAATGGCAAGAATTCTTCAAGGAATTAAAACTTTTAAAGGCTGAGTTCCACTTGGTTTGCCTTTAAAACTCCTACTCCAACTCTTCCCTGTCTTGAGGATGTGTGGGAAGGATCTTTCCAAGCCAACAACATTCCCCCCTGTTAAAAAAACACCCAACAAAACCCAAGCAGCTTTGCTGTGGATGACTTCCCATCCTGTTCTGTGAGCCTCTCACTCAGCAGAGCCCTCTGGTACCTGCTGAAATCCATCCCTGGTGACTCCAAAATGTGCTTTAAGGAGCAAGGGACCAGCCCTGCCTGCACTTTTGGGATGCTCAGGCTCCCCATCCACAAGGCCAGGGAGAGAGGACAGTGGGAGAGACAGAGGTTCCCTGCTGGGGACTCACCTCAGCAGCCACCCTTGGTTTTGTTCCAAAACCTCACCAACACTCAGAGCAAAAGGAGGAGGTGGAGGCTGCCCTGGCAGGTGCTGGTTCACAGAACCCCAGAATCACTGGGTTGGGAGAGACCTTCAAGATCATGGAGTCCAACCCAGCCCCAACACCTCAACTAAACCCCAGCACCCAGTGCCACATCCAGGCTTGTTTTAATCCAGTCTTTTTTCCTCATGGATGGAGGGGCAGCCTCCAGCCCTGGAGTCACTGGAGATCCAAGCTGGGAGATGTGTCACACTCCAATCTGTGCAACTTGGCTCCACAGGAGCTGTGGCACCCGTCAGGTTTTCCACCACCCCTCAGATCCCTGGCTGTCACACGAATCCCCTTTTAAATCCAACCTGTGATTGACTCCTACATGTTCTTTCCCTCTCTTGGAGCAGCCAAGCAGCATCCTGCTCAGCTGAAAGCGATTCAGCTGCCTCCACAGTGTGAGGGAAGCTCGTGTGGCCTTTCTTGCTGGTGGTGGCCAAATATGTGTGTAATGTGCTCAGTCCTCTCCGGCCCACACAGAGAGAGACCCTGCTCCTCTCCTGAACTTGGGTGTAACACGTTCCCTCCACCATCAGCCAGGCCAGCTCCAGACTAATATTTTCTGTTCACTTAATTACCACAGGACAAGTGCTGTACCCCCGTGGAAGTTTGCCACTTGAAAAGCTGCCTAAAAATATATCCTGCAGTAAATGTTTCTCTGTGTGATTGAGCGCGCACGCGGCCTGTGCTGCGCAGAGGCCTTCCCGAAAACAAACGTCTCGCCGAAGCCTCTTGGCAAGGCCTCGCTGGTTTTTTAACAGTTTATCAGCTTGGGTGTTATTTACTAAGGGCAGGAGTTTCTCCAGAGCTCCCATTTAAACTGAAAATTACAAAAGCCTGCGAGGATGAGGGGCAGTAAAGGTGAAAAGAGGAGGATGAAGTGAGGCAAAGAGTTTTGTTCTCGAGGGGAATAATGTTCCAGAGGTTAGGATGTGTTGCTTGGACTCTGAAAATTGGGGTCAGCTCCTCCTTTTGCCTCAGTCTTCGTGAACTCTGTGGGTACCTCATTGCTGGAACGTGACCACCTCTGTGCCAGGAGACCTGGTGCACTGACCCCAGGGAATGAGTGAATTTTGGAGCAAAGGCAATGTGAGACCATCCCAGGCTGCCAGTGCTGAGCAGAAGGTCATACTACTGCTATGAATCACAGAATTAGGGAATTACAGAATCACAGAATGGCTTCAGTTGAAAGGGACATTAAAGATCAGCTGGTTTCACCCCCCTGCCATGGGCAGGGACACCTCCACTGTCCCAGGCTGCTCCAAGCCCCAGTGTCCAACCTGGCCTGGGACACTGCCAGGGATCCAGGGGCATCCACAAAATCTCTGGACACCCCATGCCAAGGCCTGCCCACCTTCATAGTAAAGAATTTCTTCCTAATATTTAATCTAACCCTGCTCTCTTTCCCTTTCTCTCCTCCTCCCTTGTCCTGTCACTCCAGCCCTTGTAAATATTCTCTTTCTATCTTTCTTCTCAGCTCCTTCAGGCCCTGCAAGGCCACCCTGAGCTCAGCCCAAAGCTTCTCCTGTGCAGGTGAACAATGCCAGCTGTGCCAGCCTTTCCTCCCAGCAGCGCTGCTCCATCCCTCTGCTCATCCTGGAGCCTCCTCTGGGCTCTCTCCAGCAGCTCCAGCTCCTCCCTGTGCTGGGCCCAGGGCTGGGGCAGCTCTGCAGGTGCGCTCTCACCTGTGGGGGCACAGGGACACAATCCCAATCCCTTTCCTGCTGCCCAGGCTGTGGGAGCAGCCCAGGGCAGGGTTGGTTTCTGGGCTCCAGCACACACAACTGTCCTGCTTTAAAGACAAAAAGAATCTCACTCTCCAAAGCAGCGCTGAGGCCCCATTCCAGAGCAGGTCTGGGAGGAGGATCACACCTTTTGACAGCCTCAAGCTGCTGGATTAGTCTGAGCCTTGTGTTAACCTGCCCTGCAGGGACTTTGTGTGTGTGCAGCACTGGAGGGGGGTCCCAGCCCTGTTGGAGAGGGGGTCCCGCTGAACTCACGGCTCAGCTCCCAGCAAATGCTGCCTGCTGCACTTGATGGCTTGCAGATTTCTCTGAGAGAATATTGTGTAGCTGGCAAAAGAAAACACAAGAAAGGAAGGAAGCAGCGTGGATTTCAGCCCTTTTACTGTTTGCCTTGTCTTTTCCCAAACAGGCAAAGACATCTCGCCGTGCCAAAGACCCGACGCGGCGTAAGGACGAAACATCACTTGGATCACTTGATCACAGAGCAAATTTCAGTGTAGACCTTTGTATTTCCTCTTCAGACAGACTGGTGCAGATTGAAGGGCATAAGAGCAGCTGTGTGAAAGCAAGAGCACCCCCCTGCAGAAGCAGGTTCCCATAAAATCTCCCCCGGCGTGCATCGTCTCCGAGCTGGATTCCTCTGAAGACAAGAAAGGACCATTGCAATTGCACCCTCTGAGACAAATTAACACAATTCCACCCTGTGCTCGTACAAGACTCTCAGTTCTGTGATCTGCCAGGGCTGCAGTGCAGTTAACCTCGGGAGCAGGGTTTTATAAAGGTGCTAACTGGTGTTTCACAGTGCCCCTGCGGTGTTTCGTTTTCATACGAGGCCCTGTTTGGAGGAATGCTGTGTGAGCATTTACTGCAGTTCCAGGGGCTGTTTGATCAGTCAGAATGGGTCCTCTGGGCAGCATTTTGGAAAAATAATATTTAAGAATTGCACTTTATAAAAATTCCGAGGATGTATATCCTGAATTGTCGAACGTCAGCACAATGCTGGTTTGAGAAACGTTCTTGTCCTCACTTTAAATTGTGACAAAAGAACACAGAAATTAGAAGGAAACCCAACTGCACAACTTTATATAGTGACACTTTTTAACAGGGTTCCCACAGTTTTCTATATATCATGGAACTAGGATTTTGAGGTGGGTTGTTTTTATTTTATTTTATTTAACCCAAAGACACCTTCCTTCCAGAATTAAATGTATCAGGCTTTTATAAGTAGCCACTGCCAGGGAGAAATTGTGTCTTCCTGCAGGGTATATCCATATGGAGATTTTGGAAAGGATTCATGAAAAAGACCCTGTTTGTGTTGAGCCCCCAGCCTGCCTCACAGCTCAGCACTGTCACCTCCCATGGGGGATGCACAGATGGAATCCTGCAGGAGTCTGGGCAGTTTGGATCATGTTCCACAGCAATTCAGAAGTCCCCACTTTCTTTTCTTTGGCTGTGGAGTTGCCACAGGTCAGGGAGAAAGAAGAAACTGAGTATGTCCATGACTCCCAACTGCATTCAGTGAAGATCTTAAAGGTTTGGGGTTTTTTCCCCCAGGTTTTAAAGGTCTGCCTTTGGTGTCCTGGCTGTATTCCAGCTTGTGTGATCTTTCCTCCTGACCTACAGCCCTTCTTCAGTTTCAGCTAAATAAGCTATTCCTCATTTTCTGTCTGTTTACCTTTGCTGCATCCTGTTAGGGACTCCATCTGTGAGGTGTGGAGCCCTCCTGGGATATCCCAAATGCAAAAAAGGTAGCAAAAGCCTTTGGTTCCAGTAAACGTTACCAAAAATTTTTCCTTGTTTTGGAGCTGGAAGAACAGTGGGATAAGAATTTGAGTAGAGGTGTCCTCTGCTCACTGTGAACCTGTGGTCCTCTGGGCTGATGGGAAATTTTATCCCAAATTGCAGAGGTGACATTAGTAAAAAGAGGATTTTCTTAGGAGAAATCTTGGTGGCAACAGCCTGCAAAGAGTTAAGTGGGGTTTTCTGTCATTCCAAAATTGTCAGTGACCTCAGGCACTGACCTTTCCTTGGACTTTGCTGGTAGCAGGCAGCTTTCCCAGCCAAGGGGATTTAGGTCCTCAGCCTGCTGCTGCTCTCCCTTTGGCTGATGATCTGCTCCCTCACTCTGGTGGGCTCCGTGCCACGAGCAGTGTGGATCCCTCTGCTCTGGGCTGTCACTCTTTGGCCTTTGCAAAGGCCACTGTTCCTTCCTAACCCTCAAGTCTCCTGAACAAGCCTTTAGGTGGAGATTAAACCAGTTTTCCTGCTGAAATACTCACCACTTTTGCCTTCAGCCTCATGCTTGAAGCTCTGTATGGTGCTATTTCTTCTGTTGTTCGTTTGTTTGATTGGGTTTTTATCATTTTTTGTCCTCCAGCCTGCAGTTAGGTCAGTGTCAGGACCTTGTTAGCAGAGAGGCCTCAGTTGCCCAAAACATCCTCACTAGGCAGGAGCTCAATTTAAGCTCAGCCTGGGCTTCAGGTCATCTGGATTCAAGAATTTCCTTGTTCTTTTCATGGGTCTCTCCCAGCAGATGTTGGGCCTCTTACCATTAAATGCATCTCAGATTTTGGGAAAGTCTTCATACAGGAGCTATTTATTTTAAGACTTCCAGGATTAATCCATGGTGCTAAGCTCAGATGCAGGGTCTTGCAGTCTGTAGGCACAATTCCAGGGAATCACTGATCACCAGTGCAGCACAGACCCCTGTTTGCTACTGTCACAGGTGTTGGAGCAACCTCCTGGAAGAGGTGACCCCCTGAGGATGTGACCTGAAAGCAACAAGGATGATAATTAAACTTAATAACCTAAAAAAAAAACCCCAGCTTTGTTATCTCTTGAAGTCAATGCAAATTGCAAACATCTCTGAGAGAGGAATAACCTGTTTCACATTGAGGTACAAATCTCCTGGAATGATCTGTAGGAAAGGAAACCAATGGAAAAAACATTCTGGATAAAATACATGGTTGAATATCTAAGGGGACTTGATCCTCTGATCCCTAAAATAAAAATAAATGAGCCCTAACCAGTAAAAGCCACACGACCTGTGATTCCCACAGGGAGAGAAATATGGGACAACTTCTACTTTAGATTTGTTACTCAGGGCTGAAAATGTTCAGGTGTCATGGTGAAATTTCTGAGGTACTTCTTCAGAGATGTGAGAGCAAGGTGTTCTAAATGTTTCCATCATCAAGAGATTGAAGCTATTCTATTATCTAATAAAAATTATACATAAATACATTTATTAGTACAGTGATATTTGTCTAAAATCTCAAAAAATCTGGTTTAAGACATTCATTTTAGGGCTAACAGGAGGAACATGTCGAGGTACATGCTGGTGGATCTCAGAGAATATAGAACCTTTTGTTTCTGATTATATTGTACAATAATTGTATCTGATCCAGATCAGTAATAGACATGCTTGTTAGCAATTTTTTTGAAGCCTAAACAAAATGAGTAGGGCAAGTACTTAACCCACCATCATAATGAACATTATTGCTCTTATTGGTAGTGATAAGACATAAGAGATGAAATAGAAAATTTCCTGCCCCTTCTCCCAAACCTTTAATGAGGTTCCTCCAAGCCAAACTCACTAAAGTGTGCTTTCACACATGGAGACAAAAATTTTGTGGGTGGGGGGGCACCAAATTCAAAAGAAGATCCCCTTTCTTGTGCCAAGGATATCATGGTAAATATCAGTATCCATGATAATGTAACCTTGAAGTTTCATTTCTGATCCAGAAAAGCTTCATCAAGGTCTTCTGGCACCTAAACCCTGTTGAAATAATTTCAAGTTAGGCATGTAAATATTTGGAATGGTCAGGGCCCAAATTTACGTTTGTTTGCAACTTTGATGTCTTCTGCATTTATACAAAATCTCTCAGTACAAAATTCGGTCTTTGCAAGTGAGGAGTGGCTGGTAAGGAACGGTCCAATGCAGTGAGGGTGAGACACCTGAGTGAACAGAAAGCTGACACTGATATTAAGATTATCTAATCATCAGGCTCACCTCTTGCCACCAGACACAGCTGCAGACAAAGCAATTTTTCACATTTTTTCATAAGAATTCCAAATTTCTTAGGAATTTCTAGATGGTAACACAGTAAACACTTACTAGAGACCAGGAATCTTGAAAGTTATTAGTAAGAAGAATTTCCCTCCATCAAAATCTTGTCCCAGTTGACCCTGACCTAGGAAATGCCCAAATCTGGAGGGTCTGTTTTCAGTTTCAGCCCCTTCTGCTAAGCAGACACCCATGGGTTGGACGATATTTTTGGAAAAGACGCTGTTTAAAGCTGGCTGCAGCAAGAAATTAAACAAATAACTCTGATAATGGGAATAACCTCCCAAGACAGTGTATTTTGTGGTGACCAGAACACTTAGAATAATTTACTATTGCATGAAGTGATGCAGCTGGTGAAATATTCCTCTCTTCCACATGGAGAGAGAGGGATGGCAGCAGGAAGCAGCTCTAGAAAGCCGTTTGCGTTCCCCTGTGGCTTGTTTTGCTAAATCAGTTGCAGCAAAAGGAGCTGCTCCAAATGGTGCATTTTTCCTGTCTTGGTTTGTTTTGTACTTGTTCAATAAAACAGATTCCAGAAAATACAAGGTTGTATAATTTTTAATAAGGTTTGTTAAAAATAGCGTGGCTGTGGCGAGAGGAATGACCAGAGGAAGCGATTTGTTTCCTGCCATCATTCCTCCCCCCTTCACCAGCGAGCACAAAATATTCACTTGATTTAAAATTCATCACAAGCAGCCAGAGGGTAGCAGGGCTACCACAGCCCTCATAAATTACACCCAAGGCTGACCCTTCTGGAAGAGGAGGTCTTGCTGTGCTGAAGGACTCTCAGAGTTTGGTGCTGCTGCCTCCGACCGCAGCGGGACACAAAATACACCGCGGGGAAATACCCAGAGGAGCAGAGGCCAGGCTGGGTCTGTCCATCCATCCACTCCAAACCTCTGCAGAGGCTTAACCTGGGAAGGAAGCCCTTGCCCACAATGGTTCCTGCCTGTCCTAAAGGGGAACAGCCTTAATGTGGTCGTGGCTCTCACTTGTACCCACATCCCAGCTCCTCCACAGCAAACCTGGCTCCCTGGAGGGCCTGGCAGAGCCTCCATCCTTCCCTCCTGCAGGAGAGCTGCCCTGACCAGAGCAGAACGGTTTCTAACCCAAATTCTGCCCCATCTACTTCTTGTGTGACTGATATTTCTCATGCAGGACTCAGCAGGCCCAGGCTGTGCAAATAGCAAAGCACCTTTTTTTTTCCCCAGCCGTAAAAGGGAAAATCCAAGGAAGGTCCTGCAGAGCACGGTGATGAAATAATCAGCACAACAACCCATATTCCAACTGGGAGTAGCTGGATTAGTGCAGTTCTTCCCCCTGACCTGGGGAAGCTTAGTCCCACATCCAGAAAAGATCATTTTTTTCTTCTGAAAGACTTTTCTGCGGGTCACTTTTGCCAGATAGCTTGGCCAGTTGCTCCGTGCTTAGTCCGTTTTAACAATAACAACAGCAACAAAACTTTACAAGATGTTCTTTCCTCTTTGTCTGGAAGGATTAACAGTTCAGCCAAGGTCTGACTGGCCGCTGGCTCCAGGAGGGAAGGACTCAAAGGCACTCCGAGGGAGTAGTCACGTGGAGAGCCTGGCTACCAGAGAGGGCTTTGGGCATTGTTTTTTATTCTGCGCTCACCCAGACTAGCACTAAGAGCAGGATTGGGCACTTCTGCTCTTGGAGGAGCTTGCTCTGATCATTCTTCTAGGAAAAGTAAATCTGGGAGGCAGATGGACATATCGACGTTTCCCCCTGAAAAATCCACTTCCATGGGTCTCGTTAGCGGCATTGAAATGGCAAATCTTTGGAAACAGCTTGGAAAACTGTTTTCTCCCTTGGAGAAGTCACAAAATCACAAAATCACAGAACCACAGAGTCACAAAGTATTGAAAGTTGAAGGGACCTCTGGAGATGATCTAGTCCAAGCCCTGTTTGTATCCCGTCTTTGAGCATTTGTGTTTAAGCTAAAAAGAAGAGCAGATGCCATCCAAACAGATGGAAACAAAAGCATAACTCCATCAAACTTATCTCTGGATTCTTTTAACCCATCACTGGCAGGAGCATGGCAGGAGTGGGGCAGAACAGGAGCCATCAGCCCTGAGCCACGAGGTCAGGAGGAGGCGATGACAGGAGAGCTCCATGCTCAAACAACACAATAAATGAGATTATTTTTTCCCCTCTCCTTTGTCCATGAGAAAGAAGAAACTTCTCTTTTAAACATCCCCTAGGCAGGATATAAACACACAACCTCAGGGCCATAGGTGCTGCAAATACCCAGGCATCTGCTTGTCTTTGCTCCCATGGGATGTTCCCCTTGGAGGTCTAAACCCCACACCATTTGCTCCCAGCACACAGGCAGATGAGCCTGTGGATCAACCCAAACTTCCAAGGAAAGCTGGCTGAAGTGGTTCATGAGGAGTCAGGATTAGGCCCTCATTCCTCCTGCTTACATGCTGGATTTTCACCTTTCATGCTCCAGCAGCACAACCGCCTGCTAAATTTAGAAAGCCTTTTTTAGAAGTTGTTTTATGAACACACACACACACAATATTTACATTGTAAAAAAAAAAACAAAAAAAAAAAAAACCAAAAAAAAAAAAAACCAAAAAAAAAAAAAACCAAAAAAAAAAAAAACCAAAAAAAAAAAAAACCAAAAAAAAAAAAAACCAAAAAAAAAAAAAACCAAAAAAAAAAAAAACCTGCAGGCTTTAGAAATGCCATTTGTGAGGCGTTCCAGCTATGTACGACTGGCTCAGTTACTGGCTCGCAGTTGCCATCTGAACATCTATTTTTCCAAGCATTTAAGAAAAGTGATGTGTACATTTTTCATGTGTAATTAGGCAGCGTAATGTGATCTCTTTCTGCAGTCAAGCTGCCATGTGCCGTAGCCTCACTGAATAGCTTCCAGATTTCAACCCAATCTCTTCTGTCTAGACTCTACGTTGCTATTTTTTTTCTTTCTTTTTTTTTTTTTTCCTCTTGCCTAGCTTAGAGCAGACTCCAATATAAAATGCCAAAACCAGAAGGTTTTGTCCCTCTTTCTCATAAAGACGTGGGACAGATCTGGGAGGCCCTGCTGAGAGCTGAGTCCCAGACTTTTTCATAAGACATGTGTCGTCTGAATCTGACATTAAAGATTGTGCAGGCATTTCAACAGGTCATGCACACGCGGGGGGAAAAAAAATGCCCAAAAATATGGTTTTCATTAAGAAAGTGAGTATTTTTAGAGAGGTGTGGTTCAGTTCAGATGAAAAGGGAAGAAAGAAAAATGAAAGCGGCGCAAGAGATCCCCAACTGCAACATTATTTATATTGCTGTTGAAATGCAGTGTGTTCTCTTTATAAAGCTGCTTTTGGGAGCGAAATAATAGAGACCCTGCCAGAACCAGGTGCATATCATGGAGTTTGTTTATAATCCAAGTTAAAGGAGAGCAGATTTATACCAGAAAGAACTCTCTGAGGGGACTCTGGAGTTTAAGTGTCCTGTCTTAATCTATACATTACCTCCTCAACCAAGCAGTTGTCTTGAAGCAAAACATAAAATACAGTTTCAATGAATTCACAGATAATTCCAGGGAATTTTATCTGGTGTGATATAGTTTCAGACTGCTTATTCTGTTCCCAGCTTTTTATTTGACTCTTAAGTTGTTTTATTTCTGCGTCAAGAGAATGAAAAAGATCAGAGAGGGCTCTTTTCCACAGAAAGATGCTTTTGTGCAATATAGGCAAAAAAAAAGCAAGGCTTTCCCAGGCTTGCAATTCCACCACCTTGTCCTGGGATTTGCTGCAGTTTGCACACACTTTTTCTACAGAAAAAGCTCTTGTTTTAGTCCAGAAACAGCTGTGCAAATTTCCCTCCACTTTTCTTTTTTCATTCTTTTTTCTAAATCTTATCTTTTCATCTCTCCTGTTCTAACACCACACTTTATGTTTTCCTTTTGCTCTCCAGAAAATGGCTATTGTCCCACTGAGAACATGTCCTTCTGCCTGCTTTTGTGTGAATGGCAGATTGGTTGGAAAAACAGGAACACTTTCACTCCTTTCTGAAGGGAAGCATGCAATGCTTGCTAAAAATTCCCATGCTTCTGCAGAACCAACTGTTCTTTCCATTAAAAAAACATCCACCTACTTCAGCAAACTTTTCAATACATTAGCCCAATTTTTCATTATGGTAAACTTTGAAATGGTTGAAATGTTTGAGATAATGGTGCAAATATTTTCTCAACTTTGAAAAAGGGAAACTAAACCAAAAAGCTGCCTGATCAAAATGGGGGCTCTCCTTGAAATTCCAAATGATGACAGCAGACAGTGCAATAATTTGATCACAGAATCACAGAATGGTTTGGGTTGGAAGGCACCTTAAAGATCATCTTGTTCCAGCTCCCCTGCCATGGGCAGGGACATCTTCCAGTATCCCAGGCTGCTCAGAGCCCCATTCAACCTTCTCTTGGTGATTGTGAAATGCTTGTAATTACATTTTAAATAAAATTAAAATAAAAGTATTTTTTTTACATTTAAGTGAAAGTAAAAAAAAAATCTTTTGTCCTGATTTCTAAACTGATCATAGGAAGTGGTTTTCCTCCTTCTACTTCACAGAATCACATGATCAGTTAGGTTTGAAAAGACCTCTGAAATAATTGAGTCCATTCTAATTGCAAGGACTCATTTCACTAAAATAGGGATTTTCTGAGCTGTAAATCAGGTCAGAATTTTGACACGGAGGCTGAGGTGAGTGTTTGCGAGCTTCACATCACCACTAACAGCTATTTCACAGAGCGTCTCTCCAAGAATGTATTGATTTCCTAAATCTTTGAGCCAGATGGGACCAATTATCATAATCTATTCTGCTGAATGGTAGCAAAGATTTCCTACAGTTGTTTTGTGTCGCTGTCTTAGCATCATCTGCTGCCCTTTTCTTGACATTCCTCTTGGTATTTTCAAGAATGTGAAAGGCCTTGCCCTGATCTTGATCTCACTCATGAGTGTCACCAAACACGTATGAGCAAGATCACCTCCAAGTCTTTCTTCAGCCTTCCTGCAAAACCATCGTGGCCTTGGGAATCCATCATCCTTCAGGAGCCACAGCACAGCAGGTCCCCATGTCCAGCTCTGCTACGTGTGTAGTTTGACATAAAATAAATCAGATCTTGGGTTGAATAACTTATCCTCATGTTTTGAAGGCCATGGAAATGTTGGGGCAAGTCCAGAGGAGGCCATAAGTTTGATAAAGGGTTGATAAGGAGCAGCTCCCCTGTGGAGACATGATGGAAGAGTTGGGGCTGTTCAGCCTGGAGAAGGGAAGGTTGTGTGGAGATCTCAGAGCAACTTCCAGGGTCTGAAGGGGCTACAGGGAAGTTGGAGAGGGACAATTCATCAGGAACTGGAGTGACAGGGCAAGGGGAAATGGCTTCAAACTGAAAGAGGGGAAATTTGGGTCAGATTTGGAAGAAATTCATCCCTGTGAGGGTGCTGGGGCCCTGGCACAGGGTGCCCAGAGCAGCTGTGGCTGCCCCTGGATCCCTGGAAATGTCCAAGGCCAGGCTGGACACTGGGGCTTGGAGCAGCCTGTCCATGGCAGAAGGTGGCACTGGATGATCTTTAATGTCCCTTCCAACAAAAACCTTTCTGTGGTTTTATGATTTTATTTTGCTCTAAACCATGGTGTCAGAAGCAGATTTCAGGGCGAGATATGTTTTGAATTCTTTGCTTTTTTGCAATAAATGGTGCATGTGAGGCTGGTCCTGTCTTGACCTACAAGCATCTTTCAGTGTTCTCCAGTTAGTTCAAGGGCTCAGATACAAAATCAAGGAAACCACATTTCTTTGTGGGATAATCCAAAGTTTTCTGGGGCTTTGAGTCAAAAACCAGCAGGGTTCAGCATGTAATTTTTTAATCTGTGACAGAACAAATAGACTTCCTTAATCCAGTCCAAAGTGCTGTCCTGAATGAAACATCTTCATTTTTTTATCATCTCTGAAAGAAACGTGAAACAGAGAACATTTAAGGCTGGAAAAGCCCTCCAAGATCTTGAGTCCCAGCTGTGCCCAATGCCCACCTTGTCACCCAGCCCAGAGCACCCAGTGCCACGTCCAGTTGTTAAAACTGGCCATGACTGAGCCTGGGGACATGCAGGACATGTGCCACCAGCCAGGCAGCAGTGGGGACATCCAGGTGCTGCCTGTGAAGATCAGCCACAGCACCTGTGTCCCCTCACCCCTACACCTGCTGCCACTCCAGAGCTGCCACCCTCTCCTCCAGGGTGTTGATTTAGCAGCTGGAAGCAGGGGTGGCTCATCCAGAAGGTGACTCAGTGTCACATCTCCAGCTGAGTCACCTTCTGCAGCTGCCTCTCCCTTCCTGCCGGGCCAGCACGGAGCTCTCTGTGCTGAGGCACCTGCACAGCCAGCTCTGCCCTGCCTGCAGACACACAAATGGCATTTTTTGGGCATCTCTGGGACTTGTTTGCATGGCTGACATGAGGTAGGTGTGGAAAGAAACGTGTGTTTGTGTGTCTGTGACTGCGTTGGTGTGTGCAGAGTTGCAGCTGTGGAAAATCAGGTTTTTCCCACTTGTGTATCGTGGAGTTTTTTGGAGCTTCAGGTCCTGGGGGAGGCTGTTTTTCTGCCTCTGACTATAATTTCAGGTTGCATGACACAGGCAACGAAGAAATGCTGCGGAAAACTTGTGAGAATTAGCCAAATAAAAGATAAAATGGTGTGATTATATATGGGACTAGCTGAAAAATGATTAATATAGAGAAATATCACCTTTCTTAGAGCTGTGCTTTGATGAAGCTCTGTTAACAAAGCTGGATTTACAGCACTACAGGCGCTTGTGTGTGAGCAACACCAATTCCATTGACCTGAAGGCAAAATTTTTTTGAGGTACTATGACAAATAGAGAAAGCAGAAAAGCAGACTAATGTGAAGAAGAGAGAGATAATAGTTCACAAGTTTAAATCCCATAAAAATAATGCTTATCTGGATATTAATTCTGCATTTGATTACATTTGCATTGAGCTATGGCCTCCTCAGGGATCACCATGCACCAAGGAGTCCAAGGGAATGCAAAAATGTAAATATATAAGAAAATAATGAGCAAGTAACTTCATGTATTTACACTTATTAATTGCTTTCTATTGAAGTGTAAACATTTTCTTTTTGGTCAGGCTTGTCTTCATCCATTATTCATCAGCTATTTTTTATTCTGACACAGCTCATTTCTATATCCTGGTTATATTATTCACCAGTAAATATTTTCAAATTATGACATTTTGCCATCTACCCTAACTTTGACTTCCTTTTTTTTGAAAATACTTCTACCTTTATCTTTCTTATTTTTAATTTTTGCCATGTGGCTGGAGAACTTTGCATTCTTACAAAGATGCTCCACTCAGCCTTTCTGTATTGATTTACTGTGTGAGTTATTCCTTGAATATCAGCAGTGATGCCAAGAAATGCCCCTTTGGAGAGAGGAAGGAAAATGCTTTGGTCAAAATAGGAAAAAGCACAAATTCTGCCCCCCAAGCCCAAACTGAGAATGAGTGAGGAGTTCAGTTCTGGTCACAGAAATTTGCACAGAGTTTATTTCACCATTATTCCAGTTTGTCTTTGGACTGATATTCAGCTTTGTCTTTTTTGGGACTTATTTGCCAAAATACAGGGAAAAAAAATGAAGAGTTTCACCTTATTTTGGAGATTAAAGATATTTAGGAGGGGTTCAGGCAAGCATCCCACCTCTCCAATCACTCAGATCAGACCTTTGGCATTTTAAATTTTTTTTCCATCATTTCTTGTAGCCTCATAAAACCCCTCCTGAATTCATGGGAGTTTCAAGTGTTCCCTGGGCCTTCCCTGCCAACATATTGTTTTTTGAACTCAGCTATCAGTGTAAGCAGGAAAAAAAAAACACCCTAAAAAATGAAAATAAACAAATTATCTCACTTTCCTTTTAGCTCATTGCTTGGGAAAGAGTGTGAATTGTTTCAAATTGACACAGCAGTCCTGAATAGTCACTGATGCTGAATATCCTGGTGATCAATGTCCCCTTCACCCAACCACGTTATCTAACCAGATACTTACACAGGTAAATTCCAAATGAAATCCTTTCTTTTGCCACTTCAGAACTTTTAAATAGAAATGATCTTTCCTCCCATAATTAAAAGTGTTTCTCTCATAGGAGGCACACCAGAGTCTTTTCAGAGATTGCCAAGATGATATTGAGGTGTCCAGTCTGGGACTAAAACAAATCCATGAGTGCTGTAAGGAGCCTTAATTTCTGCTCCTGGAAAAAGAGTTTCCTGTTCATATCCAGGCAACAGGAGGTGTCTATATAAGTGCCTATCTCTCCTGAATTAAATGTCATTTTTACATAAGGGAGCCTTCATTAGTGAATGTCACCCACACCTGTGAGAGGTAATATTTATAAAGGTGTCCCCTTTTTATTGCCTGACTTGTTCATCCTAAATGGTATTTTCATAGGCAAAATGTTCATCCTTTCTGATTCTAATGAGAAAATCAGGTGCTGGAATTGCATTTTGCCAGTGGGGAAAAAAATCAAAATAATCTGTGCTCTACTCCTGTTGTTTCATATCAAAATAAATAAATACAATTCATATATCCCATTTCATTGATAATAACAACGATGATTAATGCTATGAAGTTGGCATTATTATCCTTATTTTTTTCAGTTTTTTAAAATTAATTGGTTGTTTAACCTGGGGGAAAGGAGGCTCAGGGAGGACCACATTGCTCTCTACAACCACCTGAAAGGTCATAGCCAGGTGGGGCTTGGTCTTCTCTCTCAGATGACAAGTGACAGGACAAGAGAGAACAGCTTCAGGTTGCACCACGGGAGGCTTAGGGTGATATTAGGGAAAATTTCTTCACTGAAAGGGTGGTCAAGCACTGGAACAGGCTGTGCAGGCAAGTGGTGGAATTGCTGGCCTTGGAAATCTGCAAAAAACACGTGGATGTGGCACTTGGGGACGTGGTTTAGTGGTGAACACAGCAGCAGCCTAAAACCATAGCCAGTTTTGCATCCTTTAAGTGCTTCAGTCCCTAGTTCAGCAATGAAGACTCAAAATTTTTATCTGAGGCTGTGCCACTTGCTAAATATGTTTCTTCCACTGCTCTGGCAGAAATATGGGAAAAAGACCAGTTATGGGATTTTTTTCTTGATCCAGATGTGACAATTTGTTTGATTTTTATCGCTTGTTTCGAACTTGCATTTTGAAAACTGTGTTTAAAGAGATGGAAAATGATGTGACCACTTTTTTTTTTTCCCTGAGCAAGAGGCAGCGCTTCAAGACCCACCTGCTCTGAAATTTCCTCCTTCCTCCTGAGAGAAAGCTCCAAGAATGAGTCTTGGGGGCGGATCTTGTCCCTGCACAGGACACCACGGTCAGCTCTGGGGACAACTGCTGTGGCAGAGCAACTGGCTGTGAGCAAAGAGCTGCAGAGCCATGGGAGCTGGGGCTGGTGGCAGAAGGTGGCACAGCAAGGGATGCTCCAGCCTCACAGAATTCACAGAATCCCAGAATCACTGGGTTGGAAGAGACCTCCAAGATCATGGAGTCCAGCCCAGCCCCAACACCTCAGCTAAACCCTGGCACCCAGTGCCACATCCAGGCTTTGTTAAACACACCCAGGGATGGTGACTCCACCACCTCCCCGGGCAGCCATTCCAGAACTTTATCACCCTTTCTGTAAAATACTTTTTCTTAATATCCAACCTGTATTTCCCTTGGTGCAGCTTGAGGCTGTGTCCTCTGGTTCTGTCAGTGCTGTCTGGAGAAAGAGACCAACCCCACCTGGCCACAGCCACCTGGCTGGCCCTTCCTCCCTTTCCTACCTCGTGTTCCCACTGCTTGCATTCTGCAGGAGCATTGGCTGAATGCTTTAGTCACACAGGTAGGGCTTGAAATGTCAGAACATTGGGGTTTTTGGGCATGGCATGACAATGTGGAGCAGCTTTCCATGTGGGAGCCCAGGAGCTCAGCTCTGTGCTGGTCACTGGTGGGGCTGCTAGCCTGTCCCCTGCCCCTGGGAGTGCCTGAACTCTGAAGGTGATGCAGAACATGGAGCCATGGGAATTCACTGAGAGATGGACATGACCCCCACTGGCTCTGCTGCAGCTTCTCCATGCAAACACAGCATTTTGGGGGCCCTGCCATGGGTACCCTTCCTGCAGCCACATCTGGGTGTAGCACGAAGCTGTCAGCACACTCAGTGTCCCCCTCTCTGCTGTTTTATCTCATTTAACAGGAATTATGCATCACACTTCAGAGAATTTGTGGCCACTGTGTTACTGAGAGCTGCTGTGTGCAGTGTACAAAGATTTGGGGTGCAGGATTTCCCCCCCAGCCCTCCTGTTCCCATCCTGCCAGGCATTTTCTGGCTCCAGGAACATCCTTGCTGCTGTAACCACCACACTCCTCTCGACCAGGAGTTTCTAACCACAGCTCCACTGGGCAAACCTGGTGCCACCAGCACCTCGTAAGGATGAAACTGCTGCTGGCTGCAGTTTGTTTTGGGGATCAACTGTTTTGGGGCTGTCTCCTGCTGGATTTATGTTCTCTGAAGAGTTAAGTACATTAGTGTGGGTAATCTCACTCCATTACCTTCTATAAAACTGAATCTATGATTTCCTCCCTGGTGAGCATTTACCATAGTGAAATAGGCTACTATTTTCATATTTAACTCATTGGTAACTCATAAAACCAGCTCAAGTTGTCTGCCCCAAAGAGCAGAAGCTGTGGGACGGGCTGGAGGGTCAGGGCTTTTACAGGACCTGCAGTGTCAGGGCAGCGCTCTCAGCATCACCCTCACATCCCTATCCCATCCCTCCCCCTGCTCCTTTGAAATCCACAAAAATCAGAAATTTATAAGGCTTCTTAAAAATCCGAGATGAAGCAATTAAACCTCCAGACTGGAGGATGTGAACCTTTAAAGGCCCTTTGCAGAATATCAAAAGAATGAGAGGATTATATTTAGCAGGTGTGACAGCCCACGCAGGACATTTCATTGTGAAAGGGGCTGACATGAACCAGGAACCGATACTTAAATTAATATAAAACATCTTGGGGGAAAGGTGTTTTCTTTTCTTTTTTAAGCATTGGGAAATCATAATGCTTTCTGGCTTCTTCAAAAGCGAGAGGTCCAAATATACAGGAGTCATCTGGCATGTAAAAATAAAAAGTCTGGGGAGGGGACACACACATAAAAATGCTTTGGATGAGGTTGGGAGGCAAATGTTGAGGGCCAGGGGGCCAAGAAACACACCGTTGTGAATTTTCCTGCTCTGCCTCACCTGATTGCAGATCCAAGGATTTTCCCTCCCAGGGCAGAGGGGTAGGAGTGGGACAGGGTGCTCTGTTTGGCTCCTGGCACTGCATCAGCATCCCCTGTCCTGTCACCTCTCCTCGTCCCTTCCCTGGAGACACAACCCTTCATTACAGAGGTGCTTTACTCTGAACACTCCTCTTTCTATTCCTATCACACCCTACCAAGCCTTGGAGTGGAAAACTTGACTCGGGAGTTTTGTGGGGAGGCGTCCACGACTTTCGTGCTTCATTCACTACTGAGTGCTCCTAATTTTAGCCGAGCTGCTCCGTTTTGATTTTCCAAAGCTGCGGATTTAACGTCCAGAAGCTCGGGTTGTTTTCACACCCACTCGCTGAGGGCCACACGAGTGACGCTGCCCATCCACAGCAGGGGAGGCTGCGGGGAAGGGGGGGTGGGTGACAACACTGTCCCCAGCTCTGAGAAGGGACCCCACAGGCTCACCAGGAGATCTCCATAGGTGGGTGCTGCAGTAGCAGAGGGCACTCAGCGTCACTTTTGGGGTATTTTATCTCTTCACTCTGCTCATTCAAGCACTAGGTGGTCGCTTGGGACCTTTGGGTTTTTAGTCACCCAGAAAACCACACATTGGGGTGAAAAGCCCATCTTTCTGCTGGGGCTGCCCCAAGGGAGGGAGGTGTGTGGTTGCCTGGATGTGCGCTATCAGGTACTCTTTGGCACCGAGAGAGTTAAAGGTCCTCAGCACCCACCAGCCCTGGTCTAGGCAGTGTCTAAAATCAGTCCTAGACCCGCTTTATTTTTTCCTTAAAAACAGGAAATGGAGCCCTGAAGGCTTTTTAACTGGAGAGGGAGAGTGAGGAGGGGGTATACTCTCTCTGCCCATAGCCAGCCCTGAGTCTGACCCAGACTTGGGGGTCTCTGTGTGTGATTTTTTTATTCCTTCTCCCTTTTTCTTTCCCCCCCCTCTATTATTTTGGCAGACTTTTTGGAATGTCTGGGAGCTAAGGGCTTTGCTTCATGGAGCAGAATTCTGAAGCAAGAAAAAGAGAAAGTTATAGACTAAACCACAGAAATGTAAACATGTCTGCAGCTAAAATAACTCCACTTTCATTGAAAACACTCCTCGCTTACAATCAGACTTCTGTGTGCTATGCTCAATAAAACTGCATGCTAATAGCAACCAAT
>VXBC01008662.1:104234-121679 GCA_013399945.1 Ploceus nigricollis | reverse complement strand
GGGAGGAGGAAAGAAAAGGCTGGGGCTAAACTCTAACTCATGTGGGGCTGGGTTTAAAGGTAATAGAGGGGAATTGCAGAAAGAGGAGACTTCTTTATAGCAGCAAAGTACTGGGATAAACTCACAAGAGAAACTGAGAAATCTCTATCAGCAGGAGCTCTCTGCAAAGAGGTCAGGCATCCATTCCTCCTGGCAAAGCCAGGCACAGGGAACTGGGCCAGCAACATCCCCAGGTTGATCCCAGCCCTATTTTCCAAAATTGCTCAAAAATATAATTGTGCATTAACACAGCAAAGTCTTTTTTTCACTTATCAGGCTTTGAGATGCCTCAGTTTGAGATGCAAACCCAGCTCCTACCATTTCGCTATGCTCAGAGTTTCCCCCTTTCCCCGACCCAATCTCTTGAGTAACCAACAGCTCGTAGGGAGCCAGCCAGGCCAGGAGCTTTTCCACAGCTTGTTTCAGGCAGAGGGAAGGAGAAAAAATAAAAAAAAAAAGGAGGACAAAAAGGAGGCTGTCCTGGAAAGTGCAGCCTGGCAACCTGCAGACAATAAAACACAAAGCACACAGACAGCTCCTTGCAAGTGGGGGCTCACAAGCCTCTCCAGGGGGCTGGTGGGGAGTAGCTCTTTTTATACATCTCAGCTCTTTTTGTACATCTCATCTTCTACACATCTCACAGCCTCATCCCCAGTGTGGGCTGTTTTCCTCCACAAAATCCACAGGTATGTGCTTGCATAGGAAATTGCTAAACAACTGCCTAAAAAAATACAGGTGGGAAGGGGGGCATTTCTGCCTTACAGACCCAGCTCAGGTGAGCTGGCTTAAAAATACATCTATACACACACATATATATGTCTGGTCCAAAACCAGACCTGTAAATATATGTTTATATAGCTCCAAACCTTTCAAACCCCAAAATTAACTGAGCAGAATTGATTTTTTCCTTAAAATTGTCTGGTTTTTAACCCATTAACACAAGCACCAGTCATACACTTCCCTTGCTCATAGGGCAGGTGATTGGCTGCTTTGCAGGAACAGAAATCATCTCCTAAGGTGTTTTTCTTGTAGGAAAACCAGGATATTTGCACAGCCTTGCTCCCCTTGTCTCACATTTATGTGATGAGTTCTAAGGGCAGACCTCAAGTGCTCAAAATACTCCCCAACAAAAACTATTGCACAGTGGAGAGTCACAGAAGCCATCCCACCCACCTCAGAGCCGTGGGCCAAGGGGAAGCAGGAGGAAGAGGCAGATGTTTTGGGAATAGTAGCAGCTCCCTGGATGATCCCCAGTGGCACACAGTGCAGGGAGATGAGCTGGGGTGGCCCAGTACTGGCAGTGCCCTCACCAGGAGGGTCTCTCTAGAAGGATTTGAGGCTGGATACTCACAGAAACCTCCATCAACACTCTCCAGGGCAGCAAGGGCACAGAGAAGCCTCGGGTCCATCCAGAACCAGCAGAAACAGAACAGGAACCAAGGCTGCAACAGAACCTAAAAAACCAATCCAGTCTCAAGGCTGAGCTTAAATAGGCTCCCAGCCCATGGGCTGGGTGGGGACCACAGGTGAGGCTGATTAGGGTCATTAAAGCTTATTAGGGTCATTAAAGATCATTAAGGCCCTCAGGTGCTCATTAGACACACCTGGGACCTCTTGACCCACACAGCCCCGGGAAATCTCTCTGTTCAGGAATTTTGGAGACTTTGGAGTGCCACCAGTACAATCAGGTGGGAACTGCTCACTGCCCTTCAGCTTTTCTCTTAGAGGGAAGGATTGATGGAGCTTGGCAGAGTCAGGGCTTTCCCTGCCACTGCAATGGCAAAAAGGGAGGTGACAAGGCAGGAAAAGGTGCTGGGGGTGGGGGGGACTTTTGGAGCTGGAGGCCGTTTAGAAGAGAAGGAAACTGAGGCTTGCAGGCTTTGATGCAGCAGCCCCAGGCGAGTGCAGCCTGGCCACCCTTTGCCAAAGTCCACCCTGATGTCACAGCTCGGTGACAAGGTCCCTGTGTGCCTCCCTGACCTGGGCATGGTGACCTGGTCACACTGACTGCCCCTGCTCTGCCCGTGGGTTTCAGAGCTGCCACACCAGGTCCTGCAGCCAGAATCCCCCATGGTGAGCCAGCAGCCAGGTCCCTTCCCTGCACAGAGGTGGGAGATCACATTTCCCTTGGCTGATACACGAGGGGCTGGAGCAGCACCCAGGATTCCAGCAGCACTGATTTCAGGACCATCCTTCTGTCCATAGGTGTCCAAAGTTCCATAAGGCACCTTTCCAAGAGCATGGCAACCCCAGATGGATTTGAGAAGAATGCTTCACAAAGTTTTTAACTCCCTCTGGGCTCTTCTGCTTTATTCTTTTTCACTGATTCTCTCAGTGACAGAAAGACATGTTTGGAGAAAGGTTTTCTCCCAGTTTTTCACATAGTAATCCTGGAAAGCCTTGGCAGCCAAGCCCAAACAACCAACCTGCCAAAGGTCAGTTCCACTTTGGGGCCTCCTTATCAGCAGGATTTTTTCACAGGCTATTTCTGTTTGCCTTTCCTCTCCAGGTATTGTACTGAGCTGCAGCCAGCAAACATTCTGGGACCTTACCTTCAGGGCTTGGGCCCTCCACAGCCACCTCACTCTGAAACACTTCCTTTTTCCCCACGCTGGGTAAAGAGCTAGAACTTCCTGTGTTCAGCAGGCCTTTCATCCTCTGGGAAGTGTGCTTTGCTCTCACATTGCACTGCAGAGCACAAATCCCCCAGAGCCATAACATGGTTTGTGTTGGGAGGAACCTTAAAAATCATCCAGTTCCAACCCCCTGCCATGGGTAGGGACACTTTCCACCATCTCAGGGTGCTCCAAGCCCCACCAGCCTGGCCTTGGACACTTCCCGGGATCCAGGGGCAGCCACAGCTTCTCTGGGCCATGGCAGGGGGGTGAGAGAAAATGGTCTTTAAGGTCCCTCCCACCTCAAACCATTCCAGGATTCTATAAAAGCCAAATGAAAATACTAAAGAGAATGATATTTTTCAAGCTAAATATGGGGCATTTGTCCATAAAGACCACCAGAAGACCAAGTGAAGCCACCACACATGGGAAACCTGTAACTGGAGTTTCCCCAGGTTTCTCTCAGCTGGATCTGCCCTGACTTTCTGATCACAGTGGTGGCCCAAAAGCCCAGTGGTGATGCAGTGTTGGGAGATGTGCCCTTGAAAATGCCAAAACACCAAAGTCCTGGGGTTTTGATCCCACTGCAATATGCAGATCACTTCCAGAATGACACGGGAAGTGCCTCCCTCTTCCACCCCCCCCACTCTTTTTAGCAAAAACCCTTCCCAGGGCCCTGAGCTGCATCACCACCCCTTCCTTTGGTGTCTTTAAAAACAATTAAGCTCAGCAATCAGAAGGTTCATGCATTAATAAAAATACTGTATGGTTAGTGGGCCAAGGGGTTTAGGGATGGATTTCCCAAGCCCTTTCCCGTTTCTTTCTGGGGGGAGCAGTGCTCCCCGTCCCCTCCAGCCTGGCCCTTTAAGTAACTTGAGCCTCCAGGCTGCAAATCCCAGTCTCCAGCTAAAAGGATGGAAAAGCTGCTTCCCCCCTTCCCCCTTCTGGGTCTTTTCTTTTGAAAGGAACTGTCTTCTGTGATGGGAAGAGAGAGATCACCGAAAGACAGAGCAGCTTTCTGAGCATCCCCCTCCCGTATCAGGACAAACAGGCAATTCCTCCACCCCTCAGTGCTTCTGGCAGCTCCTTTTCTTCCAGCTTCCCTCCCCTCCCGCCGGCCTTTGGCAAACCTCCGCTGATTTCCAAACGCTCCGCGGCTGCTGGGGGTTGGTACAAAGGTTTAATTATTTGCCTTTTCTTGGGTAAGGCGGGGACAGGGAGCGGGTCGGGCCCCACCGCCTGACACTGCTGATCTCGCCCACTTTTGTCGTGCGGTCCCTCTCTGCCACCCCCTCCCTTCCCTGCCTCCCGAGCCCACCATGGATCCGCAGGCGCTCTGGGGATGCTTTTGCCTGCTTTGCTTTTCCCTCCTGAGAGCAGCTAAAGGTAAGAGAGGCTTTGGGCTGGTTTAGGTCCAGGGACTCGACGCGATGCCCGGAGAGGTGAGATGCTCATCCCAGCATTTATCTTCCCGGTCTGCAGCCAAGCAGGGAGCAGGGACTGGCAAACTGCAGACAGCATGAGCATCTCCTGAGGCTGGGAAATTCTGGGGATTGTGGAAGTCCTTTCTAGGGGTGAGGAAAACCAGAGAGCTGGAGCTTTTTAAACTGCACGCAGTGCAGAACTGTAAAAACTCCTCAGTCTGTCTCACAGAGGAAAGCCCCAGGGACTGAGCTGGACTTCCATTGATTCAGTTATTGTTAAAAGCAGCAAAGCTATAAAACTTCCCAGAAGTCCAGCAAGTGCATCAAATTTGCAAGAGAATTTCAAGTGACTTCAGAAAACAGATTTGACTGGTTTGGTCATGGCAAAGGCAACCCTCCCCCCTTCAATCACACTTGTATATGAGCAACAGAAGGGACTTATAAGTCTAGAGAAATAAGATGATTAAAGCAGACAGTTTTGATCTAAAGCTGTCCCACCAACTTCATTTTGCCTTAGCACAGTGATTTAATTAGGAGTTCTGATGGAAAACTCATAATATGAAGAATTCAGCTTCTTTTCTCCCCTAAAAATGTTGATTGTGCACAAGTTAATGCTGAAAAGGCACTGGATATATCCCTCCTGTCCGTGGGCATGCTCAGGAAGCTTCCCTTCAGGATTAAAGTGTGTTTCTTTGGCATTTCTAGAAGTCCTGAAGTGCCCAAGCAGAGCTGCTGCTCCGGCCATCCTTTCTAAGGCAGGGCTGGAAACACGAGCAGGAATCAGCTGCCAGCCCGGGGAGCACCCAAATATCCAAACCACAGGCACAAATAATTGCCCATGAAAACCTTCCCATCAGCTAGCCTTCCCCTCCCAGGAGGTGGAGTGACACAGGTCATCAGCAGCCCTGCAAGCCCGGGTGCCCTCTGGGATGGAGGTTTCTGGGTATGGGAGGTGATCCACGACCTCTTACCTTCAACATTTCCATCTTTCCACAGGGAATTTGCTGCTCTCTTTCCAGCCCAGGAGCCTGTACCAGTACCAGTACACCCTGGCTGTCCAGCTGCAGCACACATCCCCACCGTCCCCACGGGGAGCCCGGCTGCAGGCTGAGGCACTGATCCGTCTGCGCCGGCTCTGGAGGGAGCGAGGGGGGCAGGAGCTGCTCCAGGTGCAGGTGTGAACGGGGCTGCTACAGCCATCACAGCCAGCTGCTCCTGCTGGCAACACCCAGGAGCTGCAGCCCCTTCCATTTCTAGCCCACACCAGCTGCATAATGACCTCTCTGACCAAATCCATTGCCTGCAGGTAAAATACACTCCAGCTTTAGAGCAGACACTTGGTCACTGCTTTCTGCCATCTTCTGCTGTTGTAGATCCATGACCTGAAGGCCCAACGCCAGCCAGAAGAGGAGAGGAGCCAGGACAGCACCAGAGGTTCCCCTGTAGAGATTGCACTGAGCCCAGAGGCACAGGCAGAGCTCCAGCAGCCAGTGTTCATCTCCTGGATCAATGGGAAGGTCAGCTGGACACCTCCTGGGCTTGTTCATGCCCTCTGCAAAGCATTCCTGTCCTCATCCTAAATTTCCTGGGCTATGAAGCCCATAGGAGCTCCTGCTCCACCTCTGATTTCACAGCAGAAGGAGCTGGACAGAGTGGCCAGTGTTGGACCCTGCATGGAGTCCCATCCTCCAGAAGGACTCAGCTGGAGCTGCAGAATCCCATGTTAAAGCTCTTCAGTCCTAACCATGGGATATAAGCTCCTTTCTGACCTTCTCCTCTAAGGCCATGGAACCCCAGGGTGGGAGGGAAAGGGAAATTTTGTGTTCTTGCATCCACAGACCTCGTGCTATTGAGGGATAAGGGCCTCCTTGAGAAAATTCCTCAGGTGTCTACAGGGTGTTCTCAGGTTCCCTTTTGTCAGGGAAGGCAGCAGAGAGCCTGCAGGGACCCCAGAGATGTCCCCTCAGCCAGGCACCACCTCCTGCCCTCCCAGGTCAAAGCTTTCTATGGGAATGAAGCAGAAAACATCCTGATCTCCAACCTGAAACGAGGCATCATCAGTCTGTTCCAGCTCCAGCCCCATGCCGGCACCACAGTGGAGGTAGGTCCAGAGCTGGGACCAAAAATCCAGGGATGCACCAGGAGAGCTGGCCCTGGGGCCTTGCCAGCCCAGGAGCTTCGGCAGGGGGGGCAAAATTCAGGATAAACAACATCGGGTCTGCTGCTCCAACCAGGCTGTGAGCAAGGATGGCTCTTGGAAAAGCAGAAGACTTAAAATAAAATAACCTAATTTTCAGCAATAGGCACCCTTACAAAATCACAGCCTTTCCCTGGACAGTAGGAACAGCAGAGAAAAAGCTCCACAAGCATTCCTGCCAAGCAGGATTTGCTTTGCCAGCAGCCAGCTGGAATGACCTGTGAACAACGTGAAATAACCTCAGAACCCCAAATGCAGCCACAGAGATGCTTAATTAAATCTTAATTTAGAGCCTGAATTTGCAAGGATGCCCGGATGGACTTGCAGCTATCCAGCCACCCCCTGATTTGTCCCACTTCCTAGATTTTAGATGCTGGTCTCTCTGTTAGGTTGGCCTTTGTGTCTGTCCTCTCCACAGACTGTTTCATACTCGTGGTCACTCCCATTTGTGTTTCAGGAAGATGCCTCTGGAAGCTGCCAAGTCACCTACACCGTGTCCAACCATTCCATCACCAAGACCAAAGATCTCCTCAGCTGCTCAAAGGCAAAGCCTGGATTCACCTCCACAAACAAAGCAAGTCCATTGCTCTCACTGTGGGGGGCTCAGCTCACGCTGAGTACAGCAGGGCCACCCCTAAAATCCTTTTGCAGGTGGGCTTAGGCTCTCATTCCCAGCTGGCTTCAGCCTTCTGCAGCAGCTTGGGATGGGACTCTTAGACCCATCCCCAAGGTGGGATGCACCAACATCCCTCAGGAGGATCTTGAGGTGTCGAGGTGGGAAGGAGCAGTAAAGGTGCTCTGGGTCACCCCATCCCCACTCTTGTTATCAGTTCTGACCTGTCAGCTGATCCTGCTTGGGAAGGTGGAGATACAGGGACGTTTTCTGGGCCTCAGACTCATTGCACTGGGGATTAGTTTGGCAGGACTCTGTTTTGCTTAAAGCAGTAGCCTGTGTTCAGCCCTGACATAAACAGCTGAAATCCCCTGGGTCTTAATGCAGTTATACCTGCCATAACCAAAATTTAAGGGTTTTTTTAAATATACAAATTCTACTGAATTCAGTATTAAAATGGACATTCCCATGGAGACCCCACAGGCCCTGGCAGGGGTCTCAACACCTCCTTGTTGTGCAAGTCCCTGTGGTGTCATCACTCTGTCTACCTGCATCAGCCATGGGTGGGAGCATCCCCTTGCTGGTCCTCACCTGGTGTTGCCTTCTCCCACATGTGGGAAGAAGGCAGGCTCTTCTGGATTTTCCTTTCCTACATTTTGCAAGTGAAGTAGGTGACTTTGTGGGCTGCAAAGTTCTTTTTCTGCTAATGTAAAGAGAGAAATCTCCTGGGGAGAGAGCAAGGGGAAAAAAGGTTGCTTTTTTTTCTCGTTGCTTTTCCTTTTCCAAGATTTTTGGAGTCGAGTGGCAGCCCTCCAGCAGAAGCCAGTACGTGGTGAAAGACAGCCTGCTCCAGTCAGTCGTGGCAGAGGAAAGCCACGTGGTGGCTCCAGCCCTGAGATCCCGCTCCGGCATCAAAATCAGTTCAAGGTGAGCAATGATCCCAACCACTGGCCATGGAGGGTGGCAATCACAAAACTTTCCATTGAATGTTTCTCCCTTCACAGGCAGCAGCTCCAGCTGGTGTCTCCTGCAGTGCCTGGGCCGGCAGAGGTGTCTGGACAAAGCCTTCAGGATGTGCTGGCTGGCACGGGGGCATGGCCCCAGCCCCTGGGCATGGCCAGCCTGCCCTTCAGGAGGGTCTGCACCCACTGCCCATCGGTCAGTGATGCTGCTGACCCCCAGAACTCACCAGGGGCTCTCCCTCAAGCTGGGCACTTGTGGGGTTTGGGGCTAAACCCCAGCGGTGCTTTTGGAGGGGCTGCTTTGGTGTAAACGTTATCCTGTGATAACACGGGAAAAGAGGCTAAACCCCCCTAACAAACCTCACCTTTGCAGCTGAGAGCCTTCCTGAAGGCTTTTGACAGGCAGAGAGTCAAAACAGACACCTCAAAGGTGGCGACAGCCTGGCAGTTCCAGAGGTTCATCCGGATGCTGCGCAGCGCCAAGAAGAGGGATGTCCTGCAGCTGCTGAGGAGAGCGTCCGCGGAGACGCGGTGAGAACCCCTGGAGCTACCTCTCCAAAATTCCGAGCACTGGACAAGGGAGCCAGGGTCAGCTGGTGCTGCTCCATGCACCATCCCTGGTCCAGGCACCGTCCTGACTAGTGGCAGTGTTCTCTGGCTTCTCCTGAGGCCTGTCCTGTCCAAGCAGTGCATGGATTCTGTGGGCTGTGCCACTGATGACTTCCCTCTTCCTGCTCCAGCCCCTTCCTCGTGGAGGCAGCGGTGGCCACACAGTCGGTGGCTTCCTTGGCAGCGCTCTCAGACTTCCTGGATTTCAGCAAGGAGCCCAAGTCCCTCCTGGAGAAGTTTCTCTACACAGCAGCTTTCTCTCCCCGGCCTTCAGGAGAGCTTCTCCAGCTCGTCCTAGTGAGTATGGACATCTGTCTCTCTTCCCCGAGGGTCCTGCATCTGGGATGGATCCACACACCAGGGAACAAGGAAAATGTGTCTGTAGAAATTGATTTTCCTGCTCATGGGATTGTTTCATGTGCATTTAACGGGACACTGGTGATGGGAGCAGATGCTCCTCAGAGGGAAGGAATCCAGCAGAAGATGCTTTGTATCGGTGCATTAGAGATAACAAAATCTTAATTTAGAGCCACAGCATTTTATCCAATTAAATCATGCATGGCCTCCTTCAAGGCAGGTAAGAACAAGTTTTCCCTTACTTGCTTGAGATAAGAGGTAAAGCATACTCCTTCTCTTTTTTTTTTTTTTTTAATCTCTTTTTTTTTTTTCCCTGCTTCCTGCTTTTTTACCCCTTTCCTGATGCCCAGGACAAGCTGGATGGGAAGCAGCTGGCACCTGAGATCTGGGAGACAGGAATAGTTGCCGTGGGCTCTCTGGTGGGCAAGCTGTGCCAGCAGAAGCTCTGTGGGCTGCAGGTGGGTCCTCTGCAACCCCTCACACTTGGCTTTTTGGGACACCCCCCCAGTTCCAGGGGTGCCCAGAATATCTCCTGTCCCTCACCTCCCTCTCCTCCTGCAAATCCCGAGCAGGTGGTGGAGCGTGGGGTGGAAACCCTCCTCAGGGGGCTGAGAGGTGCTGAGGAGGAGCCCGAGGTGGTCATTTACCTGCTGGCTCTGGGCAATGCCATGCTCCCCGAGACCATCCCCACCCTCCTGGAGCACGCCGAGGGCGGTCCCACGGCTGTCACCACTGCAGCCACCTCTGCCCTGCAGCGATTCCCCGCTCCCCACATCTCCAGCAAGGTAGGAGAGGAAGTTGTGAGGCTTGGTGCTCCCCTCCCCACTCAAAGGCAAGCTGCTGGGGTGCACTTCACTCTTTTAATTACCCCCTCTCATCAGGTGAAGCAAGCGATGAGGAGGATTTTCCACCAGAAGAGGAAGAGTTATGACAAAACCTGTCGCCTGGCTGCTGCAGAAATCCTCCTGGATAACCACCCCTTGCCCATGGATGTCATCAACATCCTGCTGGCCACCAGCGAGATGGAGACAGAGATGGCCACGTTCCTGCAGCTGAAAGTCCAGGACAGCCTGCGTGACCAGCACCACCTGGCAAGGTGGGGCTTGAGGGGACGGGTGCATTTCTCCCTCTGCTCTGCGTCACCTTTTCCTCCTCCTCCTCCACAATCCAGCTGTAGGTTTTGGACCAACATGTCTTTAACATGTGCTAGCATCACTTTGTGGGGGCTGCCTGGACATTCCTGGAGTAACAAAAGGGATGCAGATGCCACACAGCCAGGTGGAACCTGACGTTCCTTGTCATCCTGCCCCATGGCAGCAGGACCCAGGATTGTGGTTTTGGCAGAGTCCCTGGAGGCCGAAGCTCTGGCTCCCAGGGCAGTGCACAATTTGTACCTGCATTAATCTTCCTGTCTGCACAGAACAAACCAAGCACTCACGTTTTTCAGAGCTAAGCAAAAGCTGCACAAAAATACTTGCCTGGTTTATGCTAATAATGCAGAGGAAAAGGAAACGCCAGGGTAGCCCACGTCTAATGCTTTCATTTTTCACTCACGCTGCTCTGGGCAGTCACCAATCATGAGAAACACTTTGGCAAATTATATTTCCTTCTGTAGTGACCACTGACCTTTTGCCTTCCCTCCCTCCCAGTGCTGACATATCCTTTCCCTCTCTTCTCCAGGAAGATAATGAAAGACATCATGGGAGACCCACGGATAAATAATTACAACTTCTTCTCTAAAGCTGGCATCTCCTCTTCTTTCTCAGGACCTCTGACAGGTGACAGCACAGAGGACACTGATCCCATGGTCCCCTCAGAGGGTTAAAGGAGGGGTTGGTGGGAAAAGGCAGCCTCCAGAGGAGGATTCAGGTCTATAGAATGCCCCAAAATCTCAGGGAGGTTTCTGAGAATGTCCCCCAGCACCAGCTGGCTGCCACCACCTGAGATACGAACATGGCCTTCTCTAACACAAACTGTTCCCAAATCCTGCTGGTTTGAAAGAGGAGCTTCAGCTGGAGGTGAAACCAATAGCAGATTGCTGGTGGGAGTTTCTGTGCTTTCCCTGACAAGTCAGGATATTTCACTCCATTCCATTCCTTTAGTATTTTTAATAAGATCTTCAAAGAGGAGGATTCTTGTACTGAGATTTAAAAGAAAGAATCAAACTTCAGAGACTGCAAAAAGCAGCACTTGCCAAATATCTGCTGAATTCTTCATCCCTCTTTTCTGTCCCTCTTCAAATTAGCTCAGTCTCATCTTGCAGAGGGTCAGTGAAGGTGGAATAGCCAGGGAGGAAAAAAAAACCAACCTTGCAATGCTGAATCGTTTGAGTGTTGCAAGAATGAAAGGAGAAGATGCAGAATGGACCTTACAGATCATCCTGTCACCACCCCCCTTCCACCAGACACCCCGGGGGTGCTCATGGGCACCTCTCTGCCTTTCAGTCACCCAGGACCTGACTTCCACTTTTGGGCTGGACCTGCTGTTTTTGGAGGGTGGATTCCTGAGGAAGAGCGTCTCCGACTTCTCCCTGCTCAGCCACGGCCAGCGGCTCCGTGCAGCTCAGGTGCCCGTGGGAGAGGGGCTGGAGGGGGGTGACAACACCAACCCAGTGGTGCCACTGCTGTCCCTGTGTCCCCTCTTAACCTCCTTGTGGTGCTTCACCTCTGCGCTCAGCATGTCCTGTATGAGAAAAAGGCAAATTCCCAAATCACTGGTGTGAAACCAGACACTCCTGCTCTGGAGAAGGGAGCCCCTGCTACCCCAAAAAACAGAGGATGCAACACTGATACCTCAGGGATGGCTTGGATGCCTCATCCAAGTGACTCCAGCACTGATGTCCTGCTCCTGTCCACTTGTGTCTTCCAGGTCACCTTTGAAGCACAAGGGGTGGAGTCGATGATGGGAGAAAACCTCTGGGAAGGGGAGGAGCAGCCAGAGCTCATGGCTGCCATGTCGGCCACCTTCTTTGACGTCCAGTTGCGGCCAGTCGTCTTCTTCCAGGGATACACAGACCTGATGGCCAAGGTCCTGCTGAGCAGTGGAGAGCCCACCAGTGTGGTCAGAGGGAACCTCCTGCTGATGGACCATCACCAGGTACTGATGGGGAGGAAGTAGTGGCCTGTCTCCACACCACATCCCGGTGAATCCAGTGAGACGAGCCTGTGGATGTCACACACCCAGACACAGATCTAAGAGCGAGGTGGCACTGCCAGACGTGTCTTGGGGTTGCTAAAGCAGTGGGATGGCTTGCTCTGCCATGGGAGACCCGTGGCTGGAGCTGCTCCCTTGCAGGCTGGGATGGACATTGCCAGCAGCCACAAGGCCCTGCTGGTGTCAGCCACTCCTCCAAGAGCAGCGCCTGGTCACAGGAAGCTCTGCCTTTTCCATCTTCCAGGTCATTCCTCTGCAGTCTGGCCTCCAAGTGACCGTCAAGCTCCAGGGTGGGCTGGGGCTGGACATTTCAGCTGACGTGGACGTGAGCATTTGGGAGCAGGAACTGAAAACCAGCGTCAGTGCGAGGTCAGCTTGGCTCTGGGAATGGGAATACCCGGGGGGCAAGGGTGGGTTCCCACAGCCCCTGCTACCCCACCTGGTGGGTCCAGCCTTTCCTGGTGCTTACACACACATTTTCCATGGCCAGACCTCTAACTGAGGTGTTCATGGAGTTGTTTGGTGCCCAGCTCAGGCCATTGCTCTGTGACCAGACCTTCTCTCTCCAGGGGAAGCCTTGCCATGGATTTCCAGGCAGAACTAGATTCCCCTTTCCTCCAAGCCACCCTGAGGAGCCAGACAGAGCTGGAGACCTCGATCCACTTCGACACCAAGCTGAGCTTCTCCAGCAGCCCTGTGCTCATGTGCCTGCAGCTGAGGGAGGAACAGGTCCCATACAGGTAGCACCAGATCCTGTAGAAACATCCTGGTGGGCTTGAGATAAAGGAGAACTCCTTGGGAAGAGGAGAGAATTAATGGCTGCACTTACTGGGTGGGAATTGGTAGGGATGAGGGAAGGGCACCACAAGATATGGGTGGAAGCACCATCCATTAGACCATCAGGAGACAGTGACTGGGCTGGTCTGGGAGGAGAAGGATGAGACCCACCACCACCACAGGCTCCATCCTGCTGTCCCTTTGTCCCACAGAGAAGTCTTCACAGTTTCCCAGTCTGCCGGGAGCCAGAGCAGCACCGCTCGGAAAGGCCGGCGTGGCTCCGTGCCCGGCAGGGAATTTGCCTTGCACCAATCCAATTCCAAGGTCTGCAACCTCCTGCTGGCTGCAGAAAAAGAATAAGGACCCACAGCACTTTGGGATTCTCCTCCACAACCACCTTTGAACGAGAAAAATGCCGCAATAAGGACATCAGAAGGGACCAGAGGAGGAGCTGCTGGAGAACAGACACAGCCCTTGCCTCCAAACTGCCCTCACACCCCAGAGGCTGAGATTTCCCCCTCCTGGACTCCTCCCCTTCATGGGGAAGGCCTTGCTGGAAGCCAAGCTTTCCCTCATCAAAAACAGCCTTGTTTTGCAAGTGAATGAGTTTCTGAGAGCCCAGGAAACCCTCCTGGAGGACTGGATGTCCAAAATGCTGTGTTTTCTCCCTGTTCATCAGAGCTGTCAGGAGGGGACACATCTGCAGCCAGCTGCAAGTCCCCAGTGCAGGGAATGAATGACCTTCCTTGGCTGGGAGGTTGGCCTCCCAAGCTGAATGTTATCATCCACCACCACCCAACACCTCCAGCACTGCAGGGAGTCTCCTGAGGAAAAAGCAGCATTTCTCCATTCCTCCCTGATAATAATGTGCCTTGGAAGTATTTTTAGCCATTTTTTGGTGTGTTTGTGTTAGAAAACAAGCTTTTTAGCAAAGAAGAGAGGGATATGGAGTATATTCTGGTTTTAATTATGAGCCTGAAATATTAGCACTGAGTCTCCTGGTTCAGTGGAGGAAACTTGCCTGGTTTTCCATCTGGAGACACCAATTACAGGCGCTTTGGTTATGTACAGAAATAAATTCCCTGTATTTTTATATTGTCTCTGACTCTTAACTTTTCTGGACACATGGAAGGGAAGAAGGGAGAGGCACTTCCAGCAAGAACCTGCTTTCTAGGTCTGAATTTAGGGTGCTCCCTTTCCTCTTTCTCCTCCTCTAGAGATTGACAAAGGCATATATTTGTCATCCAGCTGATATTTACCCCAAAGCAGCTGAACTCCTAGTCCCAAAAGATACTTGTCCTGCCAGAGGAACCAGGTCCTGTAGCTGGGATTGGAGTTGGGAATGTGTTTCCAGACCCTTTGGAAGGGGTGAGGACATCTGAATATGGATTTTACCAGTTTGCATTGCTGCTGGAAGCTTTGCTGTCCTGCTGAGCCACTGAATCCTGAAGTTTTCCAAGCCCTTCCAATGAATTTTTTTCCCCCCAGTCCTGGTTAGATGTTAAAACAGCAATGAAGGAACATGGGCTTTTTGGTAAAGTCACCCATTTCCTTGGCAATGGCTCCAAACCCTCCCAGAAGGGACCTTTCAGCCCCAGATCCCCAGCAAAGGTGACACTGTGACATCCCGCAGAGCTGGGATGGAGTCACCTCAGTTTAAGTGGGCAGAAAGGGACCTGGGACCAGGGATGGATTTTATCCAGCCTGTTCCAGTGCTTGACAGCCCCCTCCGTGAAGAAATTTTTAATTTTTCCTCATTTCCAACCTCCCCTGGCACAGCTCGAGGCCGTTTCCCCTTGTCCTGTCCCTGTTCCCTGGGAGCACAGCCCGACCCCCCCCGGCTGTCCCCTCCTGGCAGGGACTTGTGCAGAGCCACAAGGTCCCCCCTGAGCCTCCTTTGCTCCAGGCTGAGCCCCTTCCCAGCTCCCTCAGCCTCCCAAAGAGTCATTCCATCCAGCAGCAAGGGAAAGGGACAATGGGGCAGGGTTGGAGTGCCAGATGTGACTCCTGGTGAAGACCCCCCAGGACAGCCACGGTCCATCCATGTCCCGGGAATGTCGCCAGGGGAGCAGCGCTGCTGCCGCCTCTCCGGGAGCCGCAGATCGGCAGTGACCTCCGGCGGCTGCAGCCGGGTCCCACGGCGATCTCAGGACCAACCCCTCCGCTCCGGCTCGCCAGGGATGTCCCACGGGCGGCACACGAGGCCGAGGGACCTCTGCGATGGAGCAGGGCTGTCCCTTGGCAGCCGCTCACCCTTCTGACCCGGGTTTTGGGTGGCAGTGCCGTCCCCTCCTGGCCTCCAGGCTCACCAGGCTGCACAAGCAGTTCCCCATGGTTTCTTTCCCCCTGCAAGTCACTCTTATTGCCAGGACATCCCATCCAGCCCTCAGGGGAGCACATGGACAGCACCCACCAAACAGGGCAATAAAACATTACCTGCCTGCCTGTTCCAGCCGGCTGCAGAGACAAAGCTACCACGAGAAAGAGTGCACAAAAATGAGGGAATGCCTCTGAGAAATGGCAAGGATCAGCTCTCCTTGGGAATTCAGTGGAGAGGCAGCTCTGGAGTGCTGGGACAGAGCTCCCTCTGATCAGCCACTGCTCCCTCCTTCCTAGGCAGCCTGAAATACACAGAACTGTATTTCCTGATTGCTGGGCCCCAGAGACTCCCCAAACACCACAAAAAATCAAAAAAAACACCCCAGTTTATAACTCACCAAAGCAGCAGTGAAAATCCCAGCGCTGAACTGTGGCAACATCAAACCTCACATGAAGCTGCAGATCCCAAACCTCCAGTGCAGAGCTGGCAGCTGCCTTGGGACATGCACATCACAGCAGGATCCCTGCAGGGCTCTCCTGGGACATGCACACGCTTACCTGACAGCCACAGAGGAGTCAGTCTGGAGCATCCAAGGAGCAGCAGCTGGCAGGGTTGCTGTGATAAGCTGCCCAGCAATCAGGAATGCAGGGAAAAGCTGGGAAGCTGCAACAGGACACAGCTGGGCAAACCACAGCAGCTGTGCCATGAGGAGATCCCTGCAGGAAAAGAGGGGGAGAAAGCTCAGGGCCAGGGCTGGTGAGTCAGGCAGGAAGCCTGGGAAGTGGCTGAGCTGAGCCAGCAAGGCTCCAGGGCTGAGATAAAACCCTTTGGCAAAAGCCACGGGAAAGAAAGCTGAAGCTTTCCTAGAGAACTGCTCCACCCACTCCATCCTGGCCAAGAGTGTGAGTATGGAAGGGATGCAATGGCTGCTGCAGGAAAATGAGCAGTGAAGAAGGTGTTTGGAGGCACTCTCACAGAACCCAAATCCCTGACTGGTTTGGCTTGGAAGGGTCCTTAAATCTCATCTCATTCCACCCCTACTGTGGGCAGGGCATCCTCCACCAGCCCAAGTTGCTCCAAGACCCATCAAACCTGGCCTGGCCTGGCCATCCCAGCAAGAAAAGCCACAACCACACCAGGTGCAAGCCTCTCCTATCCCTTATAAACCTAAAAATCCTTCCTTGCCCAAATATTGTGGCTGCTGCAGGCTAAAAACCTGGAGGTGTGATGAGCTGTAGCGATGCTGTGTGGAAGGGAAGCACCCAACAGACAGCTGGAAGAGTTTTTCCATGGTAAAATCCAAGCAGGGTTTTCAAAGCACTTGTAAAAGCAGGCACTGCAAAGATCCAGGGGAATCCAAGGTGGCTGGGTTTTAAGGAATGACCTGGTAAGGTTTGGGTTTAACCTTTTAGGAGGGGCCATTAAAAACACAAGGGGAAGGACTGAGCGACTTCATTACACCAAAAGATGTAGTGGTTCCACCACCACTCTGAGAACCAGAGGTCTGCAGGAGACATTTAAAAGGGTGTAAAGCAGGAAAGAGGAAAAGAAAGCCTTTTTTGAGGGATTACAGCAGCATCAATGACCACCAATGCAGCCAATCACAGTCACAATGCAGTCAATCACCAACACCCATGAAGTTTCCACAGGAAGCACCATTTTGTGTGGCTTTAGAGCAGCTCCCACACCCCCTGAGGGCAAAGCCACGTTGTTGTCACCTCCCTCCCGTTCAAGTGCCACCAGCTGGCCATCGCTGCCATGGTCCTTGATAAAAAGTGGCACTGGGGACCACTCCAGTGTCCCCTCCCAGCCGTGCCCTGCGGAGCAAAGGGCAGGAAGCAAGGCAGGGAGCAATCCTTGAGAGGGAGCTGCTGCTCTGAGGATGGAGTGGAGCATCCATGAGCTGGGACAACCGAGGCAGCACCAAAGAGAGAAGAGAGAAACTCTCTTGAAGAGAGTTTCCCTAAAAACCCCGGCAACAGGAACTGGTTTTTGGCATCAAAGAGGAAAAAGAGGCTGCCAAAACACACCCTGGCACTTCCTCTCTGGCCTCATCCCTACCCTGCTTTCACCTCTTTACATTTCTTACCCGGCCATGGCATCAGGGGCTCTTTTTGGCCTGGACCATTAATGCATCAATATTTGTTTTTGCACTGGCTTAACTGTTTATGTGTGTGTATCTATATATGTGTATCTCTAGAGATTTTCTTCCTCCTCAAAACAGCAATGTGAAATTCTGGCTGATAAAGAGGAGGGGCTGGCTTGAAGGAACACCAAGTAAATCCATTTCAACAAGCACACATGGGTCACACTTCCCCCTCCACACACACATTCCCAAAACAGATCAACAGCAAGAGATTTTTATGTGGATTTATTTTT
>VXBC01008662.1:74837-104201 GCA_013399945.1 Ploceus nigricollis | reverse complement strand
AAAAAAGAAGAACCCAACAAAATTAATAAATATTAAAAGTTAAAAAGCTCTGAATCTCGTATGTACAAAACTTTATACATCATGGAGGAAAAAGACAAGGTTACAGCACAGGAACAACTCCATGCACCCACCTGGCTTAGGAGGGTGCAGGGGATCAGAGTCATCCTCTCCTCCTGGAGACAGGACCAGAGACTGGACAAAGCCACCCAAGCTCAGCCTGCCTTCAGCTGGAATAAATTCCCCATCCCTGGAAGCGTTCAAGGCCAGGATGGGGCTTGCAGCAAGCTGGTCTGGTGGAAGGTGTCCCTGCCCATGGCAGGAGGGCTGGAACAGGATGAGCTTCACAGCTCCTTCCAACCCACACCATCCCAGGGTTCCATGAACCACGCAGCGCTGGGTGCCAGCCCTGCAGCATCAGCACCCCAGAGCACCCACAGCTGCTGGGGGAGGTTATCACAGCCTGCTTTAGAGCTCCCCCACCTCTCAGGCCATCCTGAGGTCAGGATCAGCACCTGCAGTGCAGCCCCCTGCCCAACACCCCCGGGGACTGTGGGTGCAAGGAGCTGGGTCAGCCCCCAGCCCCAGCTCTCCCCTGAGGTGTGGCGAGGAACCACTGCAAATATTCCTTCAGCAATAAAGCACCAAAGCCTAGGCCAGCAGGGAAGGGAGGGGAGCAGCTGGGAATTTGGGAGGAAGGACATCACAGCCCAGTTCTGAGGGGAAAGAAGGTCTTTTTGTTATGCTCCTTGGAGAGCAAACAAAGCGTTATCTTTGGCACAATAAATAAATGCTGGCACTCCCGTGGAGGGGCTGGCAAGGGGCACAGCAGTGGTGGAGACACTCCAAAGGATGAACCTCACCCTGATAGCCCCACAGGATCCCCTGTGGGCACCAATACCTGCATGTCCTGGGTCTGGGCACTCCACAGGCACCCTCCATGTGCCCACTGCCACGAGGTGTGCCAGCCGTGTGGCTCAGACAGACAGGGGGCTTTGTTCCATGTTTTGGGATGCCCACCTAAGGCCAAAGGGCAGCACCCAGAAGGGCCGGGGACCTCCAGCCTCAGGGGCTTTGAGAGGAGTTGGAAAAATGCTCATCCAGCCGTGCCTCGGGAGCAGGAGGGTGTTGGGGAGCTTCAGGGGAGCAATGCAGAGTCCAATGCTTAAAACATGCAGAATGCAGAGGGGTCTCCATCCATTTCAGTCAAAGCAAGCACCTCAGCCCTGTCACAATCCATGCCAGACTGGGAAAATCACTCCAGCCACCTCACCAGCAAGCCCTGGCTACCTGCAGAGCTCACAAACACTGTCCCCAGGGATGCCACATCCTACTCCTTGGACACCAGGGAAGCAGGAGCCTCAGGGCCAGGATGCACCCACACCATGCATGTGCTCCCAAGGACACCCCACTGTGCAATGCCAAACTGGTCTGTCTGCCAAGCCTTGCCTTCCTGGGACTCCAGCTCCTCATTCCCAAAACTTCCTCCCCCACAGATGCCCACCTTCCCCTGCCACTGCACCCCGAGGTGCCCTAAGTACCCAAACCATGGAAGCCCCCTCAGGGACACCATTTCTGGGAGGTTTCTGAGGACTGAAACTTGTCAAGGCAAACCCTGTGCCCAGAGCTGGCCCAACACCCAGCAAGGAGAGGGCAGCCCGAGGCTCCTAAAGTGCTGTGCAAACGTTTAGTACTTGGCACAATAATTTGTAAGGGCATTAATCACCCCCTTTCCACCCCTTCCCAAGCAATGAGAGATGCAGATGAATCCTTGTCTCTCTCCTCTCCTTGTAACTGCCCCTAAAATCCACTCCTGGCTCCCCAGTCACTCCCATTTCCCTGGAAGCTGTTCCTGCCCCAGAGGCACTGGGTCCAAGGGTGCAGGGATGAGGCTGGTGATCCTGGGGAGCCTGGGCATTGCTGTCAGCTCAAGGCTGGCCAAGGGCAGTGTTGGCTAAAAAACAGTCACCCCCAGGTGATGGGCATTTTTTACATCAGTTTTTGGTCTTTGACCTGTGGTTCTTCTTGCTCACTTTGGAATCTCCTGGCCCATCTCCTGCCCCCAGGACTCTATGCTTGTCACGTTCCACCTTCCCCCAGACATGTTTCCCAAACCCTCTACCCCAACAAGGACAGCCAAAGCAGCAGTTTGGGATTTCCCCACATTCCCCCTCTCCTCACCTCACCACCTCCCTCCATTTTCCCAGCCCAGATTCCCAGGATCCTCCCATTGCTATCCCCAAGCTCCAGGGCTGAACCACCAAGCCAGGACCCTCCTGTCCAGCACATCCTGTGTTGCTGCTTGGAGCAGGGGGAAGGAAAATGCAACATTAAAGCCGTGCCCCTCCCACATCTTTTTAGCACCTTGGGAGGAAGCTGCCTGTGAACCCGCAGCTTTTTTTTTCTCTTTTCCACCCTTTTTTCCCACAGCACTGTCAAAAAGCACCATGGCACGGGCTGGGAGGGCAAGTGGGATCACGGGAAATGAGTGGTTTTCCCAGGAATTTCTGGGTGTGGAGCCAGGTCATTCCCAAACCTGGCAGTGCCACCCATGAAAACCATCGCTGGAACTTGGGGGAGAGGAAAAAGATGGAGAGAACGGGAGGGAAGAGGGAGAAAGGCTTTCCCTGCCCCACAGTTCCAAGCAGGTTACCTGGCCCCCTGGCCCCTTCCCAGCTCCCTGGGGGCTGGCAGCTCCCCTGGAAAAGCACCACTGCTGGATATCCCAGGGGCCAGAGTGGGGTCCCCACCAGGCTCCCCCCGAGCCGGGGTAGTGGGGATGGGGAAGAGCTCCAGAGCGGGGCTGGGAGTGGTGGTTCCCGGGGGAATGCTGGTGCCAGGGGGGGAGCCAGTGGTGGAGGAGGCTTTCTTCCCACAGGATTCACAGCAGAGCTTGTTGTATCCAGGGATGGAGCAGTAGCGAGCCAGGACCTCCATCTGGCAGAAGATGGACTTGTCCCCGAGGCAAGGCTCCCCTGGAGAGGGACAGAGCAGCACAAAATAAGGTGGCATTAGGCTCCCACCCTGCACCTCGCCAGTGGGATTCCCAAAGGGAACAGGGGACCCTTTCAGGGTGCTGCCTATCCACATAGGAAGCAGGCAAGAGGGACCTGGAAAATGAAACCGAAGCACTGAAGGATTCTGTGCATGGAGAAAAAACAGAGAGCAAGGGATGCTCCAAACGCACTGAGCCCCAGCTGTGAAGGACTCCAAGGGGGAAAAACCAGAAGCCATCTCCCTGCTTAAAAAAATTCCAAGGTAAAAAGGAAAGGGCATAAAAACCGGGAGGCAAAAGGAGCTCAACACGGACACTGCAGGACCTCGTAGGCCACAAGATGGCAATGGAGCAACGCGCTTTGGAGCAGCGGCATCGGGGACGCAGCAGCGGAGGGTGGAACTCCCCAGAGCACTGCTGGGTGCTCTCCCACCTCTGCACTTCCCGCGGGGAGCTGCAGGAGCCCTCGGGAGGGTTATCCTGGGAAGCGCCGCCCCCCTCACACGGGCACGGGCACTTACTGGAGGAGATCTTGCTCACGGGGTTTTTGGCTCCGTCCTGGGGCACCCGCTGCCCTTTGGTCGTGCCGTGGTCACCGGCATCGGCACTGGCAGTGCTGCCAGAGAGCTTCCCTGCAGAGAGAGCACCACGATGCCCCGCAGCCACGGGAGGCTGAGGGCACTCAAAATACCTCGGGGCAGGGTGTTTGGTTTCTTTTACGGGATCTCCTAAAAATTACATCCCCTAAGCACCCAGCATTTAAGCCACTCAAACCCCACCCAAGATAAACTCAAGGGTGCCCATGTCCATCAGCTCATCACACATTCAGACCGCCAAAAAACCCAAAACCAGCCAATGCCAGGGCTAAGATCAGAGAAGGGAAATATTTTGGCTGGCTTTTAAGTTTTTTTTACTGCCAGCCACATCAGGGACATTCAACCCAACCTTGTCCGCTGGCATCCCCTGAAGCCACAACGGGCTGGAGGCGTTCTTGGGGGTTGATCCCCACCATGCCCCATCCCAGTGCCCCCTCACACCTGGGCAGAGGGCCACGTGGCAGCCCTGGATGGCCTCTGGCTTGTCACCCTCGCAGTGCGTGCCGCTGTCGCTGCCCTTGCACACCACCTGCCGCTGCTGGACGCCTTCCCCGCAGGTCACCGAGCACTGCGCCCACACAGACAGACAGACAGGCAGATAGTCAGTGACAGCATGGGGACAGCCCCCACTCCCCCCCAGCCCCCCAGGATGTGCTGGTGACTGTTCCTCAGGTGGATTTTGCTCTCTGATATGGGGTTTCCTCCCCCGTCTCCCAAACCCCCCCACTCTCTGCACAGGGATGCTCTCCCCTCTCCCATTTTTCCTTGTACCCTTATCCATGGAAGTTTTCAAAGCCAGCCTTGGAGCAACCTGGTCTAGTGGAAGGTGACCTGACCAAGGCAAGGGGTTGGAATGAGATGGGCTTTAAGGTCCCTTTCAACCCAAACCATTCCAGGTGAAAACATCACTGTCTCTTGTACCCTTATCTCCACCAGAGGCTGGATGGGACTCTGAGCACCCTGGTCTAACAGAAAGTGTCCCTGTCCATGGCAGGGGGGTTGGACCAGATGACCTTCACAGCTCCCTTTGAACCAAACCATTCCAGGATTCTACTCCATGACCCCTATAAGCACCTGAACTTCATTCCAACCTCCCGTACCCTCCTTCCAGGGGCTTCCTCACCTCGGACCAGGCTCCTGTCCTCCACTGTGCGGGGCAGGGCAGGCGGCCGCAGGGCCGGCGCGTCTCGGGGCGCTGCCCGGGGCAGTACTTGGTGTGCAGGGTGCGGTTGGTGCCGTCCTGCAGGCGCTGCACGCACTGCACCGCCCGCGCCTGCACCCCCAGCTTCCCGCAGGAGCGGCTGCAGACACCCCACTCCTCAGCCACCCACCTGCCAGCGTGGGAAGATGGACAAGGAGAAGGCATTTGAGGCGATGCTTATGCTGGGAGGGGGGTGGAAACGCTCCCAACGTGACCCCAAACCACCCCCATGAGGAAGGGGAGCACCTGAGGGCACACAGAGAGGANATTTGAGGCGATGCTTATGCTGGGAAGTGGCTGGAAACGCTCCCAACCACCCCCATGAGGAAGGGGAGCACCTGAGGGCACACAGAGAGGACTTACATGGGCTGGGAGCATTCCTGGAGGTTACAGCGCCTCCGGATGGGCTTCGGCTTCTTGCCGTTGTCACAGAAGTTCCTGTGCACCATCCGGTTGTCGCTTTTCCGACGGCAGCCGTACTTGGTGTACTGGATGCCTGAGGGGGCAGAGCGGGGGCAGTGAGGTGATGGGTGTGGGAGTCCCTCCAGGTTCCTCCCGGTCCTTCTCCTGCATCCCTGCTGGGATACGTGCTCTCAGATGTCACCGCTCAGGTGGGACCCAAGGTTTGCTAAGGATGCTCGTGTGGCTGCTGGACCCACCCCTGGTGTCCCCCAGGCTGCTGTGGAGTGCAGACAGCTCGTGGAGAATGTCCCAGCCCGTGGCAGGGGTCTGGACCAGGTGACCTGTAAAGGCTCCTTCCAACCCAAACCACTCTGATTTCCAGAGCACGAGGTGCCCCCCACCTCATCTCTGAGGGTCAGATCCCAGTGGCCGTATGGAAAAGAGGCTTTCACCAGCAAACCTCACACCTACTTCTGTGCAAACTTTAGTACTGGTCATCTTCAAAATCAGTGTTTCTTGGCTCAGATCCAGTTAAAAACAGCCAAGGAATTCAAAAATCCTAGCAGGTCCATGGATAGACAGACAAAGGTACACACACACGATCGTGCAAGCCTGTTTCTGTAAGAAATCCAGCCAAAATGCTCACTTGAACTGCTTTGCAACAATTTCTCCTTGCCAGAGATGCCCCAAGGGGCTCACACACCCTCTACCATATCCAAGCATCCCCCCAAGCATGCTCTGTAGGCTGTTATGAAGAGGAAGTTACCTCCTCCACACGCCTTGGAGCACTGGGACCAGCTCTTGAGGGCCCACTCGTAGGAATCCATCTCCTCCAGCAGGACATTGTTATTTCCAATCATGGGCAGCAGGTCTTCGTGGATGATGTACCGGTACATGAGGCTGCTCCTCACCTCCTCCTCCTGAGGGATGACCTGCAGGCACAGAGGGAGCAGAGAGGGGGAAGAGTGATGCCATGGCAAAGGGACCACATGGCAGGGTGGCCTACGCCCACATCCCTGGGACACAGGGATGGATGGGAGCACAGACCTGCTACTCCCCACATGTCCAGGGACCCCAACCTCTAATTCCCCACACACCAGCAAAACTAAAATGGGATTTGGAGTCATAAGCAATTGCTGCAGAGCAAAATGCAGCAACACGTCCTTGTGCCATTCTCCCACACAGCTGGTCACCCCTTGCTTTGGGCTGGCTCATTCCCTGGATTTAATGACATGCCCTCTTCCTCTACCCACACCCTTCCATCACCTGCCACATCACACCTCAGAGCACCTCCCCTGTCTGTGACAGTTGTCCCCAAGCCCCCCAGAGCATGTGCCAGCCAGGCTTACCAAAACACTGATGGCCTCGTGCAGGGGACCGCTGGTTTTCAGGCTCTCCTTGCCTTGTTCCACAGTGTATTCCCACTCCAAGCCCATCTCAATGAACACTTGGCTTTTGGCTTCTTGGCCCTTGGCATTCAGGATGAAGTTCCCCGTGGCTTGATTCTTAACAGCTGGAGGAGAAAGGAGATATTTTCAATATCATTCCCTCTGGTCACTCACTTTGGAGGATGGGAATGACCTACACAAGACCCTCTTTGGTGGGAATTATGAGAAAAGGGTTGAGAAAGGGTGAAGGGAGAGGTGGCTTAGGGCATGCTCACCAATGCTGTGGGATGCTGGCTCCACCTCTTCTATCTGAAGGTGCCTTGCTCCAGCTGGGATCTCAAACATCTTCAAAACACCTGAAAGGAAGGGAAGAAGGATGGAGAGAAGAGAAAGAGCAGGTTTCCTCCAACTGGACACCTGAATCCAGCTTGTGAATCTGCTTCCAAACCCACCCAGCCCTCTCACCTGGCTGCCTGGGGGTCTTGGCCAACGTGCCCTTCACCGTCCGGCAGTGGGAATTGTCCCCGCCGCAGACCCCACACTTGTCATCCTGCTTCAGGGAGCCAACCTCCTTGTCACAGCCGACGTGCTGGCACCCAGGGGAGGAGAGGACAAGCCTGGGGTTACATGCCTGACGTCTAGCCTGGGATTACAGCCCTGCAGCCCAGCCCAGGGTTACAGCCCTGCAGCCCAGCCCAGGGTTACAGCCCCGCGGCCCAGCCCATCGCTCCACCATCCCCCTTTGCTGCACACAGGCTTGGTCCCCAGGGGCAAAAACCCGTGGGCCCAAGGGGCTGAGCTCCCTCCTGGCCAGGGAAAGGACAGGGACAGCCCCACAAGAGCTCCTCACCAGGCACTCGCCCCGGACGCAGACGCTGTAGGGGTCTCGGTAGCTGCAGCGGGTCCCGTCGTGAACAACCTGGTTCATGAACACCACGTCTCCCGTGCCCTCGGACTGGCAGATCAGCTCACACTTCTGAGCATCTGTGGCAAAGGAAAAGGGAAAGGGGAGAAAAAGAGAGGTGGGGGGGAAAAGGAGTTGTGGAAATTCATTAGGTTGAGTGAAGACAGAAACTGATCTCAGCTTGTACCCCTGAGCACAGCCACAATTCCAAAGCCCAGGATACTCATGTGGCTGATCTCCCAAGGCCATTNCCATCCCAGGGTGATGGCCAGAGTCCTCTGGAGGAATTTGGCTACTGCTCCTTTGCTGGGACCCGCCACCACTCACCGTCATGGTGCTCATAGGGAAGCCAGGAGTGTTTGCTGTTCTGGTGGGTGTAGTAGGAGTTGCGCTTGGAGCACTGCTGGGCACGGAAATCCTGGTAGGGCCCCGGGCACTCCTCGGCATTGCACACCTGGTACTCGTAGGTGGCCCCCGGGCACTGGCGCCCTCCGTATGCTGGGCTGGAGAATAAACCCAGCGCATTGTAAGAGTGCTGGAGAGGGGATGGCGTTCAACCCCAGCACAGCTCAGTGCCCGAATACACGGCACAGCTCCCACAGGAACAGATGTCCCCATCCCTGCCAACAAGGGGAAGAGCCAGGAACCTCTGGCTCGCGGCCGCTTCCAGTTGGGAAAAGGGAGGGAGGCAAAAGCCAGACGTACGGCGGGTTGTCGCAGCTCCGGCCGCGGGATCGCACGCCTCCCCCGCAGGTCCTGGAGCACGAGCCGAACTTGGACCAGGAGCTCCAGCTGCCATCCTGGCTGTAAGGCTGCTCCGATGTCTTCCAGATGCAGTGGCCCTTGAAGCACCACTGGAAGGGAGGAGAAGGAGTGAGTTCCAGACCTCTTCCAAAGCGCTCAGCACCAGGGGAGAGCCCTCCTGCACCCACAGCACTACAGAAACGGCAAAGCACGGGAGGAAGGCGCTCTTCATCGTGCCCTCAGACACATCCTTCCCACAGGAAGCAGGACCAGCCCCTACCTTGCCAGGAGAGCACTCGGTCCCATCCAAGGGTGGCCCCTTCTTGGTCTTGCAGAAGTAGGGGTTGTCCGGGTGGCTGCACCACAGCTGCTTGCAGGGGTCGAAGGTGCGGAACTGGGGAGCACAGAGGAGCTGGGCTGGGACAGCAGCGGCGAGTACCAGCAGGCTGGTGGCAGCCAGGCTGGCTGGGGACCCCAGGGAAGGGGGACAGCGTGGCCACGCAGCCCCGTACTCACCGCCGTGCACGTCTTGTACCCCACGCCGAAGTCGAAGCGGCACTGCTCGTCCATGGAATAATTAATTCCCGGCAGCTCGGGTAACGTGGGCCACTGGTGCTCAAAGGGGTCATCCAGGAGGCAGTCGTAGGAGCTGCAGAGTTAAAGAGAGGATCTCCTTCCATCACCCCTTCCCTCAGCTCCAGGCCACCCTCCAAATTCAGCCACTGAGAAATTTGAATTATCATGGAATCCCAGAATGGTTTGGGTTGGAATGATCCTTCAAGGCCATAGAGTTCCACCCCCCTGCCATGGGCAGGGAGACCTTCCACTAGACCAGGTTACTCCAAGCCCCAATGTCCAACCTGGCTTTGGACACTTCCAGGGATCCAGAGGCAGCCACAGCTTCTCTGGGCACCCTGTGCAAGGGCCTCCCCTCCCTCACAGGAAAGAACTTTTTCCTAATATCCCATCTAACCCCACTCTCTGTCAGTGGGAAGCCATTCCCCCTTGTCCAGAGTCCCTCTACAGCTCTCTTGGAACCCCTTTGGGCACTGAAAGAGGCTCCAAGGTCTCTCTGGAGCCTCCTGTTCTCCAGGCTGAACACCCCCAGCTCTTCCAGCCTGTCTCCAGAGGCGCTCCACCCCTGGGAGCACCTTTGGGTACCACAAGCCGGTACCCGTTGGGGTCTGAAGGGAGAAGATCCCCTCCCAGCTGGGAGGCACGTACTGGATGTAGCGGTTGAGCTCCTGCTTGCTGCAGCGGGACCAGTGGTAGCGGTGGAAGGCGGCCTGGACCAGCGGCGCCATGATGCTCCCCATGCTGGTCTCGTCGGCGCAGCGGTTGCCCTGGCCGTCGTGCTCCATGCCCAACCTGGCGGGGAAAATCCCAAGGGATTCACACCTGCAGCAGCAGCAAGCCCCCTTTGCAAAGAGAGGGGCAGCACCACAGCCAGCTCTGCCCCACGGCTTACACGTGTCCGGTCTCGTGGGCGACGACGAAGGCCGAGGAGAAGCCGTCCTCGTGGTTGAGGGTGCAGCTGCGGAGGGGGTGGCACATCCCCGTCACCGGAGCGTAGCCTGGGGCAAAGAGAGGAGGGGAGGACAGAGGAGGAGAAGAGAGAGAAAACCTTTGAGAGGGGAGGGGAAAAAATGAAAAATTAAGAAAAAAACCCAAATAAACCCACAAATACATAATCTGGCTTCACTGCAACAGAAGAGAAAACAGAGGGGAAGGCCCTGAAGAGGAGGGGCTGCCCAGGTCACTTGGATGGCAGCCCAAGGACTGGCCCAGTGTGTGCCAAAAGCCAGCAGAGGTTGCTGTGGGGCTTGCTGGCACCACTGTGCCCTTGTGCCAACACACCTGGGCAGGCAGGAGGGCAGAAACAGCACCCACAACACTCTGTCAGCGTGGGTGGCCATCGCCTCCCAGCCCAGGAATGGCATCCCCCGCATTCTTCTTCATTTAAAAGAAATCAAGAAGGAAAAAGAGAGAGAAGAAAAGGCATGAAGCGATCCCCAGAGCCCTGCCAAAACCACAGCCCTGCTCCCCACGGGGCGCACCCGCGCATGCACCCGCCCCGGCCCCAGGACCCCAGCCCTCGATCAAGTGCAGTGCAGTGGGGCAGCTGTGGGCAGAGAAATCTTCCCCCACCCAGGCAGCAACACATCACCTCCATTCTGGTCACTTTTCCTTTCTTTTTCACCTTATTTCTGCCCAATTCAATTAACTTGCTGGCGCACTCCAGAATTGACTCCCCAGAGTTTTTTTACGTGTGTTGGTTTTTTTAAGGCTGACCCTTTTTGGCATCAAGGGAGTTAGTGAAGGAAGGACTTAAAGGTCAGAGAGGCAAAAGCAGGGCAGGACCATGCTGGATAACCGTGCCCTGGGGACTGGGATGCTGGAAGAGGAGAGCTCAGCGAGCCAGGAGTGGGCAGCAGCAGGAGAGGGGTGCTGATGAGCTGACCCTAAACCCACCCTGACCAAACAACAGGGTCCACAGAGCCCCCCATCCTTGTGGGATACTTGATCCACACCAAGTCACTCCCACAATGAGGTTTAACCATAGAGTAATAAATCAAGCCCTGGATAAATAATTTGAAAAGATATTTTTGCCCCCATGAAACTTTCCACAAGAAAGAATAAAGTTGTGGGAAGCTTTCTCTACAAGGGGAGGGCACATTTGTTTTGTCTAGGATGAAAATTGGATAAATTCCCAACCAAAGAAGCTGTGGATGGGAGATGGGACAAAGGAATATGAAAAGGTGGATGCTCACAAAGGCAGTTTTTTGTAAGGAAGACTCCAGTAAGAATTGGAAGGAGTACGAAAGCTTCTCCACAGAAGAACAATGGTGAGAAGCAACTACCTGGAAAATATTGAATTCTGAGCACATCCTTCAGCCCAGGCCAGAAGACCCCTCTGTGCCACCAACTGCAGAGAGACAAGACCTCTACAGCAGCAATTAATAATTTACAACCCATCTGGCCACTGCTTTTCTCTTCAAAGGACATACTTGGGATAATTTGGTGCCACACTCTGGTCCTTCATTCCACGCATCCTCGAGCTTAACGGGGGGGTTGGGGATCCACAAGGACTTTGTTTTGGGGAAAAGAGGCAAGAGCAAGCACAGTGTTACTATTCCAGCAGCCCAATCAGAAGGAAACTCCCAGTGGATGGGGAGCTCCTTGTGCCATGCAGCACAGCCAGGCAAGGACACGGGGACTTCCACAGAAAGTCCTGGAGATGTGTGACAAGCAGAGAGCCAGATCCGTAGGGAAAAGGGGAAGGAGCTGCTGGAAGGAGCACCCCTAGAGCAGGGCTACTCCATTGATCTCAGACTCCTTCCCACCGAGGGGCAGCCAAGGGAGTCTCCCCCTTCTGCCAAAAAAGGTCCTCTCACCAATGCCTTTGCACACAGTCACTTGGCCAGGAAGGGTCTAGAAAAACGAAACAAAAGCTGGTATTTCACCCGTGTGACTCTGGACAAGGAGACCAGGGCAGGTCACCAGCTTGGCACAACCCAAGGTCTGCTGTTTGGTGGCCACAGGACCACTGGCACACTCAGGAGGGTTTCTAGCTGGATATCTCCTGAGGTTCATCTCCTGCTGAGGGGGATCCTTCTCAGGGAGGCAATCCAAGTTAGGACAGGTTTCCTTGTCCACCTCTCCTTCCTCCTGTGCACGCCAGGAGGACTTGTGCTACAGATCAGGGTGACAGTACCCACCCCATTCACGGCATCAAATGGAGCCTCCCGATGGAAATCCACACCTGGCCAGCAGCATGGAAAGGAGGAGATGGGAATGTGGAAGCAGCAGGCTCAGAACTGGGAAAAGTCACCTCTCCTGGTAACACCAAAGCACCTGTTTTCCTAATGGAGCCATGAAATACCAGAAGATTTTCCTGAAAATTTTTATTAGCAAGGCCTCCAACTTCTCAGACCACAGCAGTGCAATCTCTGCACCAAGAGGGTGAGAGATTCCTGCAGTAAAACTTTCACTTTGGCCCAGGGTTTATTGAATCCTCCCATGTCCAAGAAATAAATCCATATAAAAATAGGTTTTAAAGGTCCTCCAGAGGACAGAATAAGTTGATTGACTCAGTGGGGCTTCCTGTGGTATTTAGTCCAGATTTAGATTTTTTTAATCTTATTTTTGTATTTTTAAGGCATTTTGGGCCAGGGGGAGGACTGGTAAATGAAATCAAAGAGCAGGAGAATCAATAAATAAAGATATTTTATCCATTCAGGTTGATGCTCTGGATTGATTCTCTGCCTCTCTCATCTTAATCATGTGAAGAAAAAAAAACCCGATTTTTATGACCTTTTTCTGGACCTTGCTGGCCGAGAAACAGACTGTGCTCGCAAGAAAATCCTCTCACCCCTGGCTGGCTTCTCCCCCCGGCAAACTGCCCGTACCTGATCGAGACAAATACAGTACCTTGCATACCTGCGGGCCCAAAATCTTGCCTGGTGAGGAAGACGGCGTGGTCGTGGTACTCGGTGTGCTCGGGGTGGGAGCGCTGCTGCGAGTGCGCCCAGCGGCACACCTGCTCCAGGCTCCGCGACGGATTGCCCCGCTCGATCAGGCTCACTGACTGCGGGAGGAACGGAAAACCCACCGCTGGGAGAGCAGCAACAGGTTCCCCCGTTCCTGCCCTTCCCCTGGAAGCCAAGGGGGTTTTATCCCAAGTGGGAGGTAAGAAGCTGCAGGAGGACCCGCTCGGGAAGCATCAGATCTCAACAGTGAGCTGAGATCTCTCCTGGATTCAAGTATCTGCTCCTTATTTTCTACATCGTCCCCTGAACCTGAGAAGTGATGTAGCTGGACAAAGCAGCTGCCTCCAGAGCTGGCTTTGGGGAGGATAAATCATCCCTAACAGAGGCTGGCAGTTCCCACCCCACCGTATCACCACAGCTCCAAATCCCTTCCCCTCCTCAGATCAACCTCCAGCCCCGAGCACAGATGTCACTGGGACGAAGCCAAATGGATTGTTGGCTTTCTCAGCTAGAGATGATGTTCCTGGTCCCATGGAAGCCTCCAAAAATGGGCCAGCCTCCATCCTTATCCCTGCTCCTCACAACCATCCCTGGATCTCCAGGATGGGTTGAGTTTCTGCCAGCTAAACATATTTCTATAATAAGGAAGCTTTTTTCCAAGACCTAATCGGTCTTATTTGTGGATCACACACACACAGAGACATCACTGTGTTGAGTCATTAACACCCTTGCTAGAACACTTCCTGTGGGACAGGGGCTTGCCCCAAAAAAATACAGAAAATCCCATTGTTTTAAAGAAAAATCTGGCTGCTGCTGTGCTCGAACAAGCCTTAAAAAATAAGTGCAGCCTGAGAAACCACACGAAAACTTCTCAGGAAACCTTCCCACGCTTTTCCTGGCCATGCCCAAGGCACACGAGAGCTACAGGACAGCCTCGGCTTCTCCTCACTAATGGCCAGCTCCTCTCAGTGTGGGAAGCCACCTTCACCCCATCATCTGCAGAGCTCTGAGGAAGCCTCTGTGGTTTTCCCCACATCCCAGAGCGAGCAGGTAACAGAAGATCACAGCCACCCACCCACCACCTCCCTGAGGGCCTCGTAGCCCCCCCAGCCTTGGGGGCTATCCAGGCCCTCAGCCCCCAAAAACCAGGCTAAGGAAGGTTCAAAGTCACCCCTGCTCAGCACAGCTGTCACTTGGGCTCCGACAGCTGCCACGTTTTCCCAAGGCCGGGCTTACCTAAGCGCTAAATAAACCTTAGAGCACGCCCTGCTCGCCAGGCCGCGCGCTGGATTTACCTGGCGATATCCCACCATGACCATCCTGACCAGCACGATGTTGATGTGAACGCCCAGCGACTCGTCGTGATAAATCTCATCCACCTGAGGAAGGGAGGCAAATCCAACAGGGAAGAAGTTAAGGCCATGCCAGCTCTCAAGCCCCTCCTGTCCTCCACGCTCCCACGTTCCACGCCCTTCCAGGCTCTCCAAGACCAGGTGCAAAGATCTCATCCCCCTCCTCCCACCGCAGGGAGGTTTTTTTTTCCCATTTTCCCACGTGTAACAAGCACAAAGCCAAAAAGCCAAGCTGGAATAAGCCAAAATTTCCCCAGGAATGGCTCAGATGGTCAATGACATCACCCATTTCCATCAAGGGCTGCGTTTCCTCCACCACATTTCTCAATGAGCCATTGCCCCTTTGGAATATGAAGCCTTCAGAGGGATGGAAACGCTCCAGACTCCAGCATCCAAAGCGAAAGCGGCTTTTTGATACAATCCTTTGCCTCTCCCCAAAGCCAGGGCTTTCCTCAGTCACATCAGTGAGTCAAACCTGACCTATGGCTCCAGAACTCCCAGGAGAAGGCAACACAATGAAGAGAACAGGGAGGGCTCATGAGTCAATGAGATCTGTGCCATCCTTGGCTATTAAAAATGACCTTGCAAAGGAAATAACCAGCTACAACCTCTTCCTTCGGCGTTTCCAGGATGAATAAACAAATTCTACTCCTAAATGCTACCACGAGAGTAGGACACCAGGATGGGAAATGTCTCTGAGAGCTGAGCCCAGTGACATGGAGAGGGGCATGGAGTGGGCAACCACAAACCTACGTGAGACCCTGCACCTCCTGCAAAGCACCTGGGAAAACAAAGCCCAGGGAAGAAATACACCCTGGTTTTGGAGAATGGGACTTTGTTTTTCCCAAAAAGCCTCCCACATGAGCAGTTCCACAAGTGGGGGTTCACTGCAGAAGTTGAAGAGACAGAATTAAGACAATTTTTAATACTGACCAGAATTCATGTTTTAATTAAAATATACTTTAGCAGCTTTGCCCAAGGAGGGACTAATTTGCCTCAGCTCTGTCATACCCTTCCAGACTAGATGAAGGTTATAAAGTCAGATTTATGGATCTTTTCTATTTTTTCCTCCATTCCTTTGGAGTTTTTCAATTTTGCATCAAGGGTTGGGTGACAACTACCCTTTTACTGCTGCCCAAGTCCATGTCAGCCACTCCCTAGTGCTTTACAAGCCCCCCATTTTCCAGCCTGCGATTCCATTTGAAATACCCACTCAGGCAAGTTTTAAACCCAAAAACCCAGTGTTAACCTTTTCCCCATGACAACCAATATCCCCATGGGGTGCCTCCGAGCCATGCAGAGAGGCAGTGCAGATCCTGAGCCTTGAATGCAGCAAAATCGATTATAAAAAATTAAAATTAATCAATGAACTGCCAGTCCCTCCCCATTAATGCATCCCTTTGGATGCAGAAGCTGCAAGAGCCGCGGGGTATTTTATCCATCAGTGTGGAAAGATAACTCACTGGTCAACCCACCCCCAGCTCATCCCTACTTTCTGTGGGTGGGATGCCCCTTCACCCTCCCCCTTTTGTAAGAATAATGAGAATATGATGGATTTTTTCTGATCCCAACCCTATTTTTCTGGGGATGTGCACAGAAGGGTGGAAGGTCACGCAGTGCTGCAGCTGCAAACATTACTCAGGCCTCCAGGCCCACTGAGGTATGAAGGATCCAGCCCAGCAAGGAGCTGCAACTCCCCAGGGATGTCAGGCTGGGTTTTAGGATGTAGGAGGCTTTGGCATCCCAGAAAAACCCCACGTCATAAGTTTGATCCCTTACAAAAATATTGGTAATATTTTTATATTACCAGGGGTAATATAAACCCAGGCAGGGTGGGAAAGCAGAGAGAGAGGGAGAAATTAAAACCATGCTTGAAGAGATGCAGAGCTGGGCCTGGGGGGTTCAGGTGTGGGGAACAGGACAGGAAACACAACCATTTCCATCACTTTCCCAAATCTTCACGCATTTTCCTTCACCCCCAGCACATGTCAGGAGCTGCAGCTCCAAACTGAGAGAGGGTAGGGTTAGATGGGATACTGGGAAGGAACTGAGGGAAGTGAGGCTCACAGGCTGCCCAGAGAAGCTGTGGCTGCCCCATCCCTGGAAGTGTCCAAGGTCAGGTTTGACTGGGTTTGGACCACCCTGGGATGGTGGAAGGTGTCCCTGCCTCATGGCAGGGGGTAGGAATGGGATGAGGTTTCATCTCCCTTCCAAACCATCCCATGATTTTAGGATTCTATGGTCGTCCACCAGCGCTCTGCTGCTGGCTGCCTGCTCCTGAGGACCCCTCAATCCATCAGGATGAGCCACGTTCCTGCCTTAGGGACCTCTCTACCAGCCATGACCTGACCTTGCTGTGACTGGAGCATCACGTGGAGCAGCACAGACCTCTCCCTTCCCAGCTGCACAGGATATTTTGGCAGGATGCTCAGCAGATCCTGCTGTATCATTCCAAGATGGGATTTAATTCCATAAATCTTCCTTATAAAGCAGTGCTAAATCCCACTCTCCTCCAGCTTGCAGGGGCCTGGTACTCCTCAGTATGGTACTCCATTTCAGCCCTCCCTGGGACTCCATTTCAGCCTCTGAAATGAAGAGTTAACCTAAAGCCCAGGCCCTGTTTAGTCCAGGGTTTAGGCAGGGATCTGCACCTAACCAATACCAGCTCAGCAGCGACCTTCAGGGTTAATTCAGAAAGCAGATGTGGAACCACACTGCCCAAGGCTACAGACTTCCCTTCACAGCCAGATACAAATAATTGATTGAGGGGGGGAAAATAATCATAGCAAAAGGGCTTGGTGCTGGCTGCTGCAAGGGCTGCGACCCTGCAGGCCCCAGATTTTGGGGCAGGGTGGGGAACATCAGCAGGGCTGGCTTCCTCTAAATGCTCCAGTGCCCGTGGAAGAAGTGGGGATGGAGCTGGAGGGGCCAAGCATCACCTTGGAAATGGAAATCCACCTGGAGAGCAGTTTGCAGGCTTGGCACAACTCCCCCTGCCCTCTGCAGATGTCATTAAGCAACTCAATGTCTTCAGAGAAACCCCTTCCCCCAAAAATACCTCCTCAGCAAAGGGCTCCAGTAAAAAAATACTGATTTTCATAACCCACATCCCTGAAGCCATGGGATAAAGATCTTCTTCTCCCTCTCATCCATGCTCAGCCTGTTTCACACCGTCACCTAGCAAGAGATGCTCTCCTCTTTCATTTAAAATGGAGTTTTCCCACCTAGCCGTGAGTTAAGGGCAAACCAGCAGGAACAACCACCTGAGAGGACTCCCCCCAAGCCCTGCAACACCACGGAGGCAGTGGCAGTGCTTTACAGTGAAAGGAACATTACAACCTGGGAGCAGGGCAGGCTGCCTCCCTAAACCCCTGCAAACCCCTGGCCAGCCCCGAGTCTGCAGCCCCAGACGCGAGATCCCGACAGCAAAACCGCGCTGGCAACGAGGTCTAGACCTCGCTGTTCTTCAGGGAAGGAAAACAAAGGGAGAGACACGAGAAGAATTTGCCAAACCAGCAGAATAGCTGACATTTCAAAACGCCGGGATCGCTTACTCGGAACAGCCAAGTCATCTTTAAACTCCTTTCTTTTATCCCCTCGCTCGGTTTTCACGCCGGTGGATTCACCCTGAGCCTCTCTGCTGGGGCTGGGGGGTGAGAAGGGAGAGGAAAGTCCCCCTTACCACATTTTTGGGCTTGCATAATGTGTAATGTCACCTCTGTGAGGGCTGCCCCACATTATCTGTGGGGAGGAACAGAGGAAGGGGGGAAATGTTCTGCAGGGCAAGACTAGATTTGATGAGAGCTCTCTACAGAACAAAGCATGTTGTCCCAAAAAAATAGCAACAAACATGCAAGCCTGTATAGAGGGTAGGGAAAAGTGCATGGACACATGAGAGATATCAAAGGTATTTTTGTTATTATCAGTTAGCAAGGAAGTGGCTCATAAACCCCTCACCTAAAAAAAACATACACAGGTTAAAATTAAAGATGAAGGTTTAATTTTTATTCCCAAACCTTCTCTTCTGTGGGGTCTCAGTAGCACTCTTTGTTGCTCTGCCCTTGGGAACAATAATTTCAGCTGGAGCCAGGCAAGTCCCAGCCTGGAGAGGGCTCTGACTCATGGGGTTTCCCTAGTAACCCGAAACAATGGGAAAACACCAAGAACCTTTGCATCCTTAACCCAACCATGGGCAATATCGGACAAAAGCCCAGGAACCCATTGAGGCCAGGGCCAGGTTTAACACAGCCATGGCTTGGCTTCTCCCCTCCAAGTGGAGCCACCCCCAGACTTGAAAGGATCAGGGATGAGCAGTGGGAAGGCTTGTGGAGAAAACCAAGAAGCCCAACTCCCTGAAGGCAAGAGACTGGAAAGCAGAGCCAAGCACTGAATATTTCCTCTCCTCTTCCTTTTCCGGGGTGCTGGATCCCCTCCTGGTTCCCAGTCCTTGATCTCAGCAGCCACCATGGCTGGGGGATCCCAGTTTTCCTTCTGTAACATCACAATCCCTGCCACAGGCAGCGAGCAAGAGAGGGGAATGGCTTTCCAGAGCCACCACATCACCAAACATTCATCCCAGGAGCCCAGCAGACCGGTTTTGGTTAGGTGGACACGGCAACGCCCAGCTCGGACCAGAGCTATGCTCAGCAACTGATGGAGAGGGGCAGTTGTGCCTTTCCCACTCTCTCCAACCTGACCCCGAATTCATGGGCAGCATCTGAGCCAAGAAGGGAAGGGCAGGCTGGGAATGCAGGCTGGGAGCTAGCAGGGAAGGCAGCTGCCTGCAGGGAAGCTCCTAGGTGCACAAAAGGAGCAGTCATCCTCATGTCAGCTTCCCGGGATGGACACAGCGCCCTTCACTGAAAAGCATCCACATTTCTGGCAAAGAAATAAGGCCTGGGGGGTTTGTTTCTTTTCATAAAAAACCTCCTCCGTGACAAATCATTTATCACCAAGCTTCGGCCGACACAGAGCTCCTAATAAAGGGTTTTGTGTCTTGGGAAGAGCCCCGGGACCCTACCTACAGCAGCGCTGGGAAGGGATACGTGTCCCACTGCTCCCTCGGCACTCAGTGGAGACCTCAGGAAAAGCCAGGAAAGTTTATCATCACTTCCAAACTCCTTGCCCCCTTTCCTTGGGATATATCTTGATAGGAGAGCTCCCAGACAGGAAAACTTTCCCAGCTGGCTCCCTGATGTACTCCAGCCCAGCTCGTTAAGTCCTTTCCTCATTAGAGGGCTGGCCAAGCCTCTTACCCTTCTTCCCTTTGCCTCCAACTAATGGGATTAATGTTCAGCTGTGTGGTCCCAGCAGGCTCCTCCCCGCCAGCCCCTCGGCATCCTCCTCTCTCCCTCCCTCTGCCACCCAGGCCAGAAAGCAGGACTCTCTTTTTTCTGCTGAATCGGGTGTTTTAAGGCAATCTGAGCCGGTAAGGAAACGAGGCGGCGCCAAGGGAAGAGGAGGCGGACGGAGGTCACGGCAAAGCTGGAAAGAAAACGCACTAAAAACCAGAAAGAAAGAAGGGGAAGGGGGTGGGGGGGAGAATATATAGAAGGAAATAATACTTGGGGGGAAGTATTTGTTGCCTGTATTATCCTGGGGCTTTCCCCCCCTCATTAAAGTCTCCAGCGCCGCCTTTAATTGAATAGGCAGCGGGTCCTCCCTTCTCCCGGCGCAGCATCCCGCGCATTCACTCCCTGAAAAGTCCTGCCCGCGGGGTAGGAACCATGAAATGCGCCTGAAAACCGACCTTTTGATTAGAGCTGACAGTCCCCGGGCGCTCAAACTGGCCATCCCGGCCCCCCCTTCCCCCCCGGGATCGGAAAGCAAAAATGACATCATCTCCGACCCCCGTAACGTGGGAAGAGGCAGAGGGCAGAGCAGGGAACCCTGTGGCTTCCCCCTGGCAGGAGGATTTAATACACCAAGGGGAGAAATGTTCGGAAAGTGAATTTAAGCGATGCTGAGAGCATCGGACAACAGGCATCGGGATAACGTGCCAGAGAATAAAACATTGTCATGAAGGTGTTTGCTTCTTCAGCATTTTCCCTATTTGGGACCAGCCACTTCGCTCATCCTTCACCCCATCACCCTCTAATCCCACAAATCCTCCCCCCATGTTGATAATTTCCCCTTCGTTGCCAGCCATATGGCAGAAATAATGCCCAAACCAACAACCAACCACCCAAAAGCATCTTTATAACTTGGCCATTCCAGAGCTGGTTGAGCCTTTTGAACATTTTCCACCACCTGTGTCAAAGAACACTTAAAGAAAAATAAATAAATAGAGGTGAGGATAAAGCATGGAAAACAAAACAAAACTGGGAGAGAGAAAGAGATCCTTGAGCATAGACCTTATTTGCAGACATTCAGGTGCTGGAGGAGCAAACCTCCCTCAAGATGACTGGATGAATAAATATTGATCCTTCCACATCTCTCAGGACTCGGGGAATATGGATGTTTTTATCTTAGAAAGGAATGAAAAGGGGTGTAGGGAACCAGCACAGGCTGCCCGTTGCCTCGGAGTGAGGAAGGGTGCAGGAACTGTAAAGCTGCTCTAAACTCCTTTTCAAACATATCCTGAATGGTTATCCAGGTGCATAGGTTTCCAAAAAGCTTCTAAAAAGCTATAAAAATATTTTCTCTACCAACAAATAGCATTCAGAATAAATCATGAACATCATCACTGCAAAACAAATTACATATGGTAATTTCTAACTAAGTAAGCCACGACCATTCTCTTTTCTAGCATTTGCTGAGACTTCAGCGACAAGGAGGAAACGGTCTCAGCCAGGAGAAACTTTTGGACTCAGGTGACAGACAGGGACAGCACCAACATGCCAGACCCTGCCATTGGCAAGGGGAAGGTGATGGAGATGAACATCAAAGGGCTCTGCTTTCCATCCCTCCAGTTCCCACAGCTATTAAACACCAGAGCCGGCGGTGTGAAGGCACAGCCCTTCCTGCAGCACTGCTTCCCCTCCCAAACCCATTTCTTTTCCCAGGATAACAGATTTGCAGCATCAGAAGAGCACTAAACCCAGGGAAGGGTGGGATCCACATCCCCCAGAGCCGAGCCTTACTATGTTCATGAGGGTGAGGACGTAGTTCTGGACGTGCTCCTTGCCATGGAAGCGCACGACTGAGTCATCCACGGCCAGCAGCACCTCGATGTTGTAGTCATCCTTCCTGGCGTGGCGCCGCTTGCGCTCCGCGTCCCCCAGCCGCTCCGTCATCAGCTCCAGGGAATTCGGGAGCTCACCCACCTGCACGCCAGGCACTGGGCAGGAAAAGAAAGAGCCTTTGAGGTGATCTGACACCACAGTGACGCTCCACAGAAGTAGAAATTCAGTAGGGAAAATAGATACGAGATTTAACTCTAATGGGATATCGAGCTCCGGCTGGCTGCTGGTCCAGCTCGCTCTGTGGCAGGGAAATGGCTCTGAATTGTGAAGACCAGCACTAAAAGACACGTTAATGATTGGACTTGAGAACCTTAAAGGTTTTTTCCATACTAAATGATTCTATGATCTGTGAAAAAGTCAAATCGAGGCCACATTTCATAGAATCATCACAGAATGGTTTGGGTCGGAAGGGACCTTAGAGCTCATGCTGTTCCAGACCCTGCCATGGGCAGGGACACCTTCCACTAGCCCAGGCTGCTCCAAGCCCCATCCAGCCTGGCCTTGGACACTTTCAGGGATGGGGCAGCCACAGCTTCTCTGGACAACGACTTCCACTGCTTCAACACTCACAACACAGGTGATCAAAGCAAGGCTGCAGCACCTCCAGCTGAGCATTTCCTTTCCTTCTTCTTGACTTTAGCAGTTAAACTGAGCCTAACGTCACAGGGTGAGATGTACAAGGGCTTGTGGAAGGTGAAATCCTCTCCCCACGTGAAATATTTATTACCAATTGCTGGGAAAGACTGGATTCCAGCAGCCCCTACCTTCGGGATGGAGGTCGTGGCGCGGCTCGGCGCCATCCTGCCGGATGGCTGAGCGCCGATAGACCACGTGGGCCCTCCCGTGCTCCTCCGTGTCCTGCTGGCCCCTCTCCAGGGGCTCGATGAAAAACTCGTTGCTGTCTGTCCGAATCAGGCCAGCCTGGACTCCACAAAGAAACAAGGAAAAGGGGGGGGGAAATGGTGTGGTTTTATATAAGTGTAGGGGGACATACACACTCAGTATACTCATTAAAGATTGATGCAGAGCACGCACAAAGGGGAAAGGCATCCCAAATAATCTTGTTTTGATCCTACTCCATGACACCAGGATGGTTCTAATACCATGTTCATCTATGACAACTCTTAATTTCTCCTGTAGATGGGAAAAAAAAAAAGTAAGGAAAAACCAACCAACAAAGAAAACCCCAAACCTGGCTCCAGTTCAATTTGTATCTTTATATGGCTACGAAACTCTGTTCTGTCTCATCCATGAGTTGTGCTGGACCCTGAACTCAGGGATACAAGGCTGAAGGGGCTCCCAAGACACTCCTGAGCCTCCCTGAACCCTCCCCATTCCATTCTTGCGGTGCCTTTAGGATACCTGCCATTTCACTGACACAACGAGCTGCAACAAGAAGAAGGAAAGAGAAACCATTCTCTCTGTCCCATGAAGTACTTGGGAATTAACACAGGGGAATCCCGTTGGAGCAGAAGCTGGAAAGCATTACAACTCCACCTCCCAAACACAGGGAAGATGAATGACAGGGCAAACATCACTGGAAATGTTGTCCTGGCTACCGACCTGCTCCTAATTAACACCAAGCTCCCATCAAATCCCCCTTACATCAGCCTGAGCGCTCACACCCCGCAGCGCCGGCCGGCTCAGACCTCGGGCAAGGAAAAGGATCACCAGGATTTGGCTTCTCTCCCACGGGCAGCCCCCCCAGCTGGGCATTTTTCCCAGCTCCCTCCATGGCGCACGCGTGCGTTCCTTCCTCCAGCGCTGCCCGCTGTTGAAGAGCTGCCTGGAAAGCACCAGCAGAACACATGGATCTGTTCTTGGAGCAAAGCCTTCAGCAGCATGGATCTACTGGAGTCCTCATAAGGGTGTTGGGGTGTTGGAATGGCTCTCATCAAATAAAATGAAATAAAAGTAAAATGTATACAGAGATGCATTTTGGACAGAGGCTGGGGCTCTTCCAAACCCGCCTGGCTCTTCGGGTCCCCTTCGTGTTCACATCCCATTGGATTCATCAGGCAATGGCCAACCTGGCTCTGTTGGATTCCACCAAATTTCCTGCTCCACTTGGGTATTATTAACTGCCTAACTCCACTGCAAAGCAGGGTTTTGGCTGGTTTTGTTTTACCTCCTTCCTGAGGAATCCAAGTCCTTGCCTGGCATACATATCTCAGGTTCTTCCCACAGGAGACATCCAGGTCCAACTAGGGCAGCCAGGGATTGTGCCCCCCACCCCCCCCCAGCCAAGGAGATGAAGAGCACAGCCAGGTTTAACCAGGGCACCAGGCAGGGTGGTGGTGACGAGGCAGAGAACAAGCCAGGGAGTCAAACCACCAGTCAGGTTCAGTGGTGGCTGGGCGAGGCCATGATGATGGGGCAGGGCACAGAATCACGGAATCCTTTAGGTTGGAAAAGCTCTCCAAGATCATCAAGTTCAACCATTGACCCAGCACTGCCAAGGCTACCACTAAACCACATCCCCAAGTGCCACATTTATACATCTTTTCAATCCCTCCAGGGATGGGGAATTCAAGCCTGTGCCAGGGCCTGACAACCCCTCCCATGAAGAAATTCTCCTGATTTCCAGCTCCGAAACATTGCTCTTTATTATACAATAAGAAAAGGAGCAGAAGCAGCCTCTGCCCCAGGAGGAGCTCTTCTGGGACACCACTACCCCCTCCNGGAATCCTTTAGGTTGGAAAAGCTCTCCAAGATCATCAAGTTCAACCATTGACCCAGCACTGCCAAGGCTACCACTAAACCACATCCCCAAGTGCCACATTTATACATCTTTTCAATCCCTCCAGGGATGGGGAATTCAAGCCTGTGCCAGGGCCTGACAACCCCTCCCATGAAGAAATTCTCCTGATTTCCAGCTCCGAAACATTGCTCTTTATTATACAATAAGAAAAGGAGCAGAAGCAGCCTCTGCCCCAGGAGGAGCTCTTCTGGGACACCACTACCCCCTCCCAGCCCTGCCACGGGGCGTTTCACTCGGGACCAGGCACCCCAAAGCCGGTTTAAGGGTTTAGGGCCAAAGCCGGGACTTGCTGAGTCAGGCGGCCGGAGGAAAGCCGTGCCGCCGCGCCGGGCAAGGCTGGATTAAAGTGTGAAAGAGCCTGGTCCCAGGCCACAGCCCACTTGGGTTTGAGCTGCTCTGCAGCTCGTGACTAATTATATCTGGCTCAAGGAATAAAGCAGCCCAGACTTTCTCCCAAAGGCGGGATGCAACGCGCCGCCGACTCCGGGGGATGGCTGACGACAAAGGGGATAACGCAGGGATTTTTGTGTCCACCTGAGCAGAGCAGCCCAAGAAATGAGACAGAAGCTGCAGCGGTCACCCTGGCATCCACAAAAATAAATTAAAAAACCAAAACAACCCAAAAAACACCATTGCAAGAGGCATGCACCAACCTGCCTGGTCACAAAGAGGAGCAGCTCAGGTTGTATTTCAGCATTTTGGGAGGGTTGCAAGAGTAGAGAGGCAGCAGAAAAGGTCAGATGCCACCCAAAAAGTTCCACTCAGCTTTTTCTGGGCTTTTTCCAAGAGTTCAATCCCATCCTCAGTGATCAATTAGCCATAGGCTTCCCACCCTTGATTTTAATTTGGTTTAATAATACCGAATCGAATTAAATCAACTGGCGGGACTATCACCACTGCTTTTCCTAACATGAAATGCTGTCTGCAGCTCTCAGTGAAGGTACTCCCCAACTAGAAAATCGCCCTTTAAAGACAATTCCACTGGAAAGAGGAAAAACATACTCCAAACTCACTCCTGCCAGCTCACAGAGGGTGAAGTGTCTTCTCCAGCTCTCCTGTGCCTCCCCAGCCTAAGGGAGAGATGAACTCCTGCCTTGCTAAGGGGGACCCCCCAGGACCCTGAGTAAGAAACTCCTCCTCCACTGCTGGGTAAAAAGCTCCAACTCCCACAGGAATTCAGGGAATTCTGACACTTAACACAGTTGAGATGTGGAAAAATTAATAAAGCTGCTGCACTTGCCCAGGGAAGCTAACAGGAGGGGGAAATCCAGCTGCGTGCACAGTATGTATTTTTCCTGTAAGATTCACACATAATTTGGACAAAAGGTCCTAGAAAACCAGGCAGTGTGAGCACAGACACCACGGATAACAGCGCTCCCCCTCCATCCAGAGGGCATCAGGCATGGTCCAGAGGTGCTCCATCACTATTTTCATGCCTCTCTGCAGCACAGGCTTTGCAGCCCATCAAACACAACACTTTGCCTCCCTTGACTCCTTTTCCCTGCTCTTCGTGCTGAGGTGAGAGGTTTTTGGGGTGGCTACAGATCAGGCTTTGCCAGGTGACCCAAGCCAGGCCTCAAATGTAGCTCCTGGTGGATTGAGGACATGAAGACACGCTCGGCACTAATTAATTAATTGGGTTTGCAGCCCAAACAGGGCCCGGTTTTCATCTCACTGCCAAAACTTGGGATTATCACCTGGGAGAAAAGCCCTCTTGCCCATATAACACCCACACCAGCTGAGGTCAGTGGGATCTATGTGACCAAAGGGACATCTCGCACCCTTTTCCTCCCCAGAATTAACCCCACAGCTCAGGAACTGCAAGGAAAATCTTGGAAGACCAAGCCACGCTTTTTTCAGTGGGGCATCATTTTGGGGGGCTGTTTCTCCCTCCGTTCCCTATTAGTTGCTGTTTCTGAGGGCTTTTGTGCTCTGCTTATCTGCTGCCACCCATCTGAAGCCAAGCCAGCGCCAGGGGGATGGAAAACGCTGGCTCTACAGTTTGCAGCACTACGGCAAATCACCCCAGGGAAAAGCCAGGCACACAAATATGGGGTCTGTGGATGATCATCCTTCACCCACCCCTGCAACCAGCAAAGCAGGAAGGAAGCAAGGTCGACCACACGCTGCTAAAGCCGGCGGGGAAAAATCTGGGATGCCTCCACTGCAGCGAGACGTGTCTGCCGGCGGAGATTTCTGCCTAACGCTGCTTTACCAGTCAGGAATTTGGTGGCTTAGATCAGCTTTGAAATTACGTTATGGGCGACAGCACCTTCCCACCCCGCTGTGAGACACCCTTGCAGAAAATGAAAGGCCAGATTGTCACGCGTGGATGCCCACAGCGAATGACAGCCGTGGAAGGTGCCGCGGCTCCGGGATCTGGGAAGAGGATCGGCTCGCTTGCATGGCTAAATATGGATTTAGGAAAGACTTTGGGTGGACTCTCTTTTTCAAGAGCTGGGTTTGGGTTTTGGGGTTTTTTTCTTCCTCTCCTCCACTCCCCCCACTGTTATTTATAATCTCAGTCTCTGTTTACACACGGCCTAATCTCTCTGTGTACACAGCCCTCATCCGCAGCATCCCGGAGCGCTTCCTCTGGCCGGGAACCGGCGGCCAAGCGCGGCCCCACGCCTCCCACGCGCGCTATACCGGGATGCAAAAGCCACAGTCCCCTTCCGAAGCTCGTGGACAACTTCCAGCAAGAGTCCACAGGAATTCCAGGGTCCTTGCTCGTGGAAGAGTTTCCTCCAGCCCATCAGCAACATTCCTGACCACGTACGTCCCTCCCAAATGCTCTGCTGCTTCTCAGGTCACAAACATCATCCTCCCACCCCATCCACACCTAGAACCAGGTTTTGGTTCCGTTTCTTGCTCCGTTTCCTAAATCAAGCTCTCTTCACTGCTTTTCGGGAATCCTCTTGATCTCCCCACTCCTCCAAAGTGAACAGATTGAAGGTGTTGGACTCACTTAAGCCCGAGGGCCATACAGCCAGAAAACCCATGGAAAAAAGAAACCAACTCTATCACAAGGGCAAGGCAGCCGAGCACCTGCTTGTCCCCTCAGCCTCGTGTCCTTCAGCAGACCAGCTCTGGAAATTCCTGGTGGAAGCCAGGATGTTGATTTTTTGGCCACCAAGCAATAAACTTATTGTGGGAAATAGAAAAAAAAAAAATTCCATATCCTGGGGGAAAAGCCACTTCTTCCTTTACATGGGCTTAAAAGAGTGGGTTTATCCACGGGTGGCAGGGTATGGCTGCATAAATCCACAAGGAAAAGCATCCTGTGGTACACACTACGTCCTAACCCAGCTGGAACAAGGGCAAAAAGAATGACAACCAACAAGGTGTGCAAGGGGCTGCGACGGGAAAACTTGGGGCTAAAGCCTAGGAAAGCCTGGAAAAGTTAAATTAAAGCCTGCTTGGGATTGACACTAACAATAGAGTGGGCTCTGGGGAAGAAAATTCCCAAAGCTGTGCCACAGCAGGACATGGATCAGCTGCCGAGCACCTCCAGCATCCTCCTGCTCGTGCTGCCAAAGGGAATGAGATCTGCCACGGAACCTGCACGCTTCAAACCCTGCTAAACCCTGTTCCAGACTCAGCACTATCTGCTGGGTCTATAGGAAATGCCAGCCCCAGAGCAATCTGTGTCCCTGAGAAATGTCTGCAAGTCCACAGCCTCAGCCCATTCCCAAAAGGATGCTTCAAAAGGTGTGGATTACGTGCTAAAAAAACTTAATTCCTATATGTAGGTGAAATACGTATTTCTAGCTGTGCTGCTCTATCATTTCTGCTTGTACAGTAGCATCAGGCACTGTATAAAAAGAAAGGAATGCCAAATTGTTTGTGCTGGTGGCCAAAATTGGCTTAAGGAGCTCCCAGAATAAAGCAACTAAAAAAGAAATAGATTAAAAAAAATTTTAAAAAAGGCACAAAATAAGGCATTTCTTCCAAGCCGGCACTAAGTTTAAGTGGTACCAGGAGAAAACAGCAAACTCTGGCACCTAAAACAAGATTTAAATTGGCTCAAAGGAAATCTGAAGGGCAACAGGCCAAGGGTATTAAAAACCAAGCGCTTCCCCAAGCGTATCAAAGGTAGGGAACCCACAGGCAGAGCAGATGCTGGGGATAATGAGGTAACAGAGCCATTTAAAGGAATTAAAGCGCTGTGGCAGCAAGTTACTGATGCTGAACTGTGCTCAGAAAGCCAAGAGACTCTGAGCCCCTGAGTGATTAGGAAAAAAAAAAAGAAAAAGACGTCCTCCTGCAAAAAGATGCTTGGTGGGAGCCAGACCGCAGCTGACAGTGATTTCAGGAGGTGCTCGAGCTCACACAGCATCATTTGAGAGGTGGGAAATGCAGAGGAAAAGTTCCCAGAGCAGTCCCACGGTAAAACACGGGTGGGCAAGGATGGAACAGCATCACCATGAGGGTGGGTCCCTGTCCCAGAGGCTGGGCACAGCCCATGGAGCTAACAGCATCTGGGCAGGAGGCATTTCAGGCACAGGACTGGCACTTTTTCCAAGCCTTTTAAATAAATATTGGTGCACAGACCATCCTGATGGAGCAGGTAGGTGACACCCAGGGCCACACAGGGAAAGGGGACCTGCTGCTGTCAGGGCCTAAAGGGCACAGACACCTAAAGCATCACCAAAAAAATCGGGTTTCAGGACACCAGGACTCATCTCTTAAGAGGAAACCACACCAAAACACAGGCAGCACACTCAAAGCACCTGTGGTGGTTTTGCACGGGAGGCATTTAGGGAAGTGATAATTTTATGCTTTGTTTCTTTACATTGGCAGTGAGAAGAAAATGTTGTGAGAAGAAGAGAAGTATTCTGAAGGTTTTGTTCTGATTTTTATTACTCTTTCTTTTAGTTACTGTTAATAAATTTTTCCTTATACCTTTTTGAAGTTTTGAGCCTACTTTACCTTTCTCCTAATCCTACCTCACAGCAAAAGGTAAGCACACCGGTGATTATCCAACACTAAACCCCACCACACACTAACCAGAAAATCTCAAAGCCAACAAAATCTCAAACGAACAAACCAAAACCACTAGAGCACCCCACCAGCCTCCAGCTTACCAGTCCATCGCAGTTGCTGATGGCCACGGCAGCTCCAGGCATCCCGGAGATGTCACCGGTGAAAAGGCACCGCTGCTGGAGGGGTTCCCGGAAAAGCACCTCAAAATCCTCCTGCCACTCTGCCACGGCTCCCGGTGGCACCAGCCGGCGGTTGGGCCTCAGCCGGAGGTGCAGCTCCTTCCCAAAAACCGTGACGTTGAAGTAGAGCAGGCGGCGCTGGGGGGACTCATCCGGGGGGCTGCGGGGGACGCGGCGGCGGGACG
>VXBC01008662.1:1560-19824 GCA_013399945.1 Ploceus nigricollis | reverse complement strand
CACATCCTGATCTTCTGAGCTGCTCTAATTCCTCAGCAAAAGAATGATGCAAATAATAATGATATCAAGTAATAATGATAGCAAACAATAATTGTATCAAATAATAATTATATTGATGGTATCAAACAATAATGATTTAAAATAATAATTCAGCCGAGGTGCTGCAGTACCTTGAGCTGTGTAACCCAAGGAGGAGGAGACTTGTTGGGGCATGAAGATGAGTCCAGCAGGACATGTCCCAGCCAGTCTGGGCACTGGAATAAATAGGAAACCCCAACTCTGGAGGTATTGAGAAATGAAGGGAATAATTGCTTTATTCTCTCCCAGCTTCATTTTCCTGCCTTTCCTTCCCCAGGCCCTTCCAATGGCACCTGGTGGCCCAACTCCAGCGCCAGCCACCTCCAGAGGGAGAACTACACCTTCCTGGCATACTACCAGCATTCCTCCCCCGTGGCCCTCATGTTCATCCTGGCCTACACCTTCATCTTCCTCATGTGCGTGATCGGCAACGTCCTGGTGTGCTTCGTGGTGGTGAAGAACCGCCAGATGCGCACGGTCACCAACATGTTCCTCCTCAACCTGGCCGTCAGTGACCTGCTGGTGGGCATCTTCTGCATGCCCACCACCCTGGTGGACAACCTCATCACAGGTGAGCAGGGCAGAGGAAGGGGAAAGATTTTTTTGTTGTTTTTTTTGATGTTCTGGCCATTTGTGGTAAAATAAGTTTGGCCCTAATGCTGTGTTTGCATATTTGTTTGAAGTTCAGCCATTCTTCACCAAGCAATGCTGAAAAAAACTCCTTCCTGCATTCACCTCCTCCTGTGCTGGCTCAGCTCTGCCTGTTGACCTTTCCAAAGATAAGGCAGTTGGGAGGGTTCAGCTGCAGCAGCAGCCAGGTCATAGGGCAGGGTTTCTATGTATTGATTATGGGGTGTGATCTATTTATTGCCTTGGTATTGGGGTCAAGAAACAAGATGAAAGTCCTTCTGATTGAGGGTCCCAAAGTCGGTAGGAAAAATGACAGCCACCATGTTCCTTGAGTTTCTAAGTGTAATGTGCATATTTTTTACCAATTTTGGGGTTCTCCTTCAAGGATCCGTGCCAGCTAAATGCTGTCTCCACACAAGCCCCCTGTTAGGAGCAGGACTTAGCATCCCCCAGCAACAACACGGTGGATGGGGACACCTAAAGGGAGCTGGGTGAGCCAGAGGCACCTACAGCCTCCATGGTGTCCCCTCACAGGCTGGCCCTTTGACAACACCATGTGCAAAATGAGCGGCCTGGTGCAGGGCATGTCCGTCTCCGCCTCTGTTTTCACGCTGGTCGCCATCGCTGTGGAGAGGTACGTTGGCATGGGGACGTGGGGACATCGTGGGGACGTGGGGACCAAGCAATCTCCATCAGGTCCAGGTGCCCCGTGCGGTTCCCATTGTGGGAAAGCTCCTGGGAATGTCAGGAGCCTGTCACAGCTCTCCAGGAGGACCACAAAGCTGTCCATGGGGCATTCCAAGAAGGTGTCCTTCCCCACACTGGGCTGAAAACACCAAACTATCTCTGCCACCAACAGACACGTGTAAAGAGCAACCCACCTCATCCTCCATTCCCACCCCTGGGTCCTGGCTGCCCTCCTTCCCCAGGGATGTCCCCACCAGGTGCCCAAAGCCACCACCAGCTGTTCTCTCACAGGTTTCGCTGCATCGTCCACCCCTTCCGGCAGAAGCTGACGCTGAGGAAAGCCCTGCTGACCATCGCCATCATCTGGGTGCTGGCCCTGCTCATCATGTGCCCCGCTGCCATCACCCTGACTGTCACCAGGGAGGAGCACCACTTCATGGTGGACACCTACAACAACTCCTACCCTCTCTACTCCTGTTGGGAGGCGTGGCCTGAGACGGGGATGAGGAGGATCTACACCACCGTCCTCTTCTCCCACATCTACGTGGCTCCCCTCGCCCTCATCGTCATCATGTACGCCCGCATCGCCTTCAAGCTCTTCAAGTCGGTGGCGCCTGCCCACGGCGGAGAGGAGCCGGAGGGGAGGAGGATCTCCCGGAGGAAGGCCAAGGTCATCAACATGCTCATCATTGTTGCCCTCTTCTTCACCATCTCCTGGCTGCCCCTCTGGACGCTGATGCTGCTGACGGACTACGGGCGGCTGAGCGAGGGCCAGCTGCGCCTGCTCACCGTCTACATCTACCCGTTCGCCCACTGGCTGGCCTTCTTCAACAGCAGCGCCAACCCCATCATCTACGGATACTTCAATGAGAACTTCCGCCGGGGCTTCCAGGAGGTCTTCAGGGCCCCCCTGTGCTCGCTCCACTGCCAGCGCAGGCCCTACGCCCCCCGGAGCCACGGCCGCGGGGCCCTCTTGGGCACCCGCAACCGCATCTTCACCCAGGTGCGAACCAGCGACTCGCCGGCCGTGTCCGAGTCAGGGCCGCTGGCCCCGCGCCGCGCTGGCGTCCCCGCGTGGGACGGCTGAGGAGCCACGGCCACCAAACCCCTCTGGACCGAGGGCTTGCGGGGTGGGGAGTGGGGATTTGCCGCGTTACGGCCACGAGACATCGAAATAAAGGTGTGTCCTACTGATGCCTTGTTCCTGGCTAGGCTCCTCCACTTCCCCCACGGCACCATCCAGAGAGCCCCCGGCTGAGCCCCCTGGGCCCTGCCAGAACCCCCCTCACCCACCCCAGTCCAGGCACGGGGCCAGGGGATGCAGGGATCCAGGAGAAGTGCGGGAGAACGGGCCGTCCTGTCCATGCTCGGCCATGCCACAGAGAGGCACGCAGCACCATGCTGTGCTGGACCAAGCCATGCCATGTGGGACCGTGCCAAACCGCGCTGCCATGGCCGTGCCGGGCAGGACCAAGCCGTATTGTGCTGGATGTGCTACCCCATGCTATCGTGGCCATGGGGAATGGACCATTCCATGGCCATTCCATGGATGGGCGATGCTGTGGCCGTGCTGTACTGAGGCAGCCCATCCCATACTGCCGTGGCCATGCTGGACCAGGCTGGGCTGGACCATCCCATCCCATGCTATGGTGACCCTGCTAGACCAAACCACGCCACGCAGGACAATGCCACTCCTTGCATTTGTGGCCATTCCGGACCACATCCCACCATACTGCAGTGGCCATGCCATGCAGGACAAAGCCATGCCATGCCAGTCCATGCCACCCCATGCTGTTACACCTGTGCTGGGCCGAATCATGCCATGCTGGATTGTGCCAGCCCACCCTCGTGTGGCCATGCCAGATAGGATCACGCCATGCTGGACCACACCACCGCTTGCTACCATGGCCATGCTGAACTGTGCTGGGCTAGGACCATGCCGTGCGGGTCCATGACAGCCCAGGCTGCTGCGGCCATGGTGAGCAGGACCATTCCAAGCTAGGCAAGGCAATTCCCAGCCAGGAAGGACCATTACATGCCAGGAAAAACCATTCCCAGCCGGGAAGAACCATTCCCAGCCAGGAAGAACCATTCCAAGCTGGGCAGGGCCATTCCAAGCTGGGCAGGGCCATTCCAAGCTGGGCAGGGCCATTCCAAGCTGGGCAGGGCCATTCCCAGCCAGGAAGAACCATTCCCAGCCGGGAAGGACCANGCGCTACATCTCCCCCTTCCACGATATCCCCATCTACGCGGACGCCGGGAAGGTAGGAGGAGGTCCTGAAACACGCGGGGGATCGGGGAGTCCTGAAACATCCGGGAGATCCGGGATACTGAAATATCCCGGGGACCAGGGGATCTGGGAACACACCGGGTACCAGGGGTGCTGGAACATCCANAGGAACATCCTGGGGACAAAGGGATCTGGGAACATCCTGGAGTCCAGCGGATCTGGGAACACACCGGGTACCAGGGGTGCTGAAACATTCAAGGGCCCAGGGGATCTGGGAACATCCCAGGGACCAGGGGTTCTGGGAACACACAGGAGATCAGGGGATATGGGAACACATGGGGGACCAGGGGTCCTGAAACATCCAGGAGATCCGGGGTCCTGAAACATCCCAGGGACCAGGGGATCTGGGAACATCCCAGGGACCAGGCGATCTGGGAACACACAGGGGATCAGGGGATCCTGAAACCTCCAAGGCACCAGGGGATCCTGCAGCCTGGGACACCCGGGGGAGGCTCACCCTACAAGGAATGGGTTTCTCGCCCTCCTGGCCTCGGGTGGAGCGACCCAGGAGAAGAGACGGGATGATCTCATTCTCATTTTTTGCGTCAGAGATGCGAGTGGTTGGCTTGAGCTCACCCATGCAGGCTTTTTGGGTTAGCTAACCAGAAAAATGCTTTTTCTGTAATATCTACCCCCCCTCCTATGGGTGCTGCATGATATTTCAGGCTCGGGGTTTGGCTGCAGTATGGCCTGCAGTATAATCCGACAAAGAACAGAGGGTGAAGATGAACAGGTTAAATTCCTGCTGTAGCACCTCCTGGGACCTCTTGCCTGGCAGAACCTGCCCCTTGCAGTGCTGCAGGGCTTTCACATCCTTCTAGCAGCCAGTGGTTAGTCAAATTAGGCTGTTCTGAGGAAAAAATGGCCCAGCTTCAGGAAATCAAAATGGTTGTGTTTCAGTTTTCATTTAATGTTTTTTCAGTGGTACCTCGGGCTCCCTGACTGTTTCCTTTACTGTTGTAGCTTGTTTCTTTATCTGACTGTAAAGCTGTGCAGCTTGGGAAATGTAGTGGAGCAACTACTACTGCTTAGAGAGAGCTGAAATTCAGAGGTGGGGAGTGGTTCTGGGAAAGGAAAAAAGAATATGCAGAGCTGAGAGATGAACCTCTAAAAAGCTGCTGATTGAGCTGCTGAGGTGAAGGTGATGGAGCTAGCTGAGGTGCTCTGGGAAGTGTGTAGTGGCTTTCGCCTTCACAGAGGAGAAAAGGTGGATTGTGGGCATCAAGGACTCTGCAGTGGCCGAGTAGGGAAGCAGTTCCCAGTGCAGGTGCCTGGCAGGTAACCCAGCCAGGGAAAATCCAGATAATGCCAGGCTTTGCAGACACCTGCAGAACAGGGGAGGAAGGAGCAGGGGAGTGAGTACAGAGGTGAGGGGGAGTTCCTTGAGCTGGTAGTGCTTAACAGGGGAAACTGCTGTGCCCTCAGGCACAAAGTGCTGCTGCCAGCACCTCTGTGCCAAGTCATTCAGAGAAAAAAGTCCCAATAGCTGAAGGTCACAGTCCCTGAAGTTACACAATAGTGCTGGTCCCATGGGGCTCCCTCAGTGGCTGGAGTGCCTCAACACTGAGGTTTTACTCATCACTTACCAAGTGGGCTGCCAGCTACATTACAGGGCCCAGCTCAGAGCAAAAGGTTGTCCCACTCTGTCTGGGCTCCTTGATCTTTATCCTCAGACTCCTAAGACGCTGAGAGGATTGCAGGGTGTTTTTTTCAGTCTCAGGCTGGGCTGTGTTGACCTTACCTGGACCTGTGTCATTGCAAAGGGATAACCTTGAGCTGCTCTCTGCGTGTCTTTGGCCAAGCTGGACCATGGGGAAGCTTCAGTCCTTACAAAGATGCAGCCCCAAGTCATCTTTCCCTGCCTGCAAAGCTGTAAGCTCCCAGCCCAGCCTGTTCCAGTTCCCTCATTCCTTCCCTCAAGTCAGGAATAAAAATAGTTCTGTGCCTTTCTGCATGCAAAATGCAAATGAGCAGTGACCCCCTGCAATTAAGGGGTTGTAATAAAGCTCTGCTAGGGAAGGGTGTGGGCAGATCAGTGATGTAACAGCACTTGTTGCACAATATCAATCCAATTATGGGGCAATACAGGTTCGAGGGACTTTGCCATGCTAATACTGCTTAAGGTGGGGATTAGAAACCTTGCCCAGGCCAGGGAGCAAGGTTTGGCTTTTTGTTAAAAAGCCATAATCTCTTCAAACAGCAGATGTTAAGGTTCAGGTGTGGAAAAGCTTGTTTTCTTGGAGAGGAGGCTGACATTGAACTCTCAGCCCAGCTGGATCAACGGGAGATGTTTTCAAGTGTCACCTATAAACAAGATACAGTGAGATGTGGTTCTGCATTTCTCCCCCACGTTTTCATCCTCACACCATGCCACTAGCAAGGTCTGCTTTTACAGGAGTGTCAGCTTGGAGAAAGGGCATCCTTCCCTGCATTACTAGAATATTTGGGAGTGATGGTCTCACTCATTCAGGGCAGTACATAGATACCCACACTATTAAATAGATGGCTTGTCCTGTTGGTCTTGTCTTTCTGAACGGCCAGAGTGGCTCTTCCTGGAGCATTAAACTCTTTCTATTTAATAAATATGGCCCAAACCCCATTTTGTTATGTCCAGGGTAGTTTGTATGCAGCTGTTTGCCACTGATTTAACCTGTTCCTGTAGCCTAGGAATGTGATGGGGATGTTTGTAGGTGGCAACTGATGGAGAACACGTGGGAACCTCAGTCTGGCCTTTGGGGTGTTTTGTGGGATTCAGCTTGGGGTGATGACATGTGACTGACTGGGCTGCAGGACTTTTACCAGCTGTCTCAAAATTAGCACTGAAAAAAAACCAACCAGCAGAAAAAATGTGGTTTCAGGTGAACTGGCTGTTTTTTGTGCTCACTGGTACGTGTTCCCTAGTTTAAAGCGTGGCCCCAAGATTCCTTCCCACTCACTGCTGTTTTGCTTTCTTCAGAATGTGTTCAACATGGTCGTGGAGGTACCTCGATGGACAAATGCTAAAATGGAGGTAACTACATTCCAGTGCCAGTCTTAATGCTTGGCTTTGCCAATCCCTCCTCAATTCCACCTCTGGAATCGGAGTGGTTTCTACCTGTCAGTTAGGGGTTAGAAGTTAGTGGTTTCTAACTTCTCCTGTCAGTACCTGCTTGATGCTGGAGGTCTGGTGTGGAGGCTGAGACTGCAGATGTTGGAATGCCGTGGTGTTCTCCCGTGGCTTCTGATTTAATCAATATTTTATGGCTCTAAACCCCATGTGATTCCAAGGCTTGTAAGCCTGCTGGAAACCATATCCCAAGGGATGGCAATGCAACAGAAAGTGTCCAGTATCTGCTGCTGGCATCAGCATCATCTCCTGGTCTCTTGGCTTGTCAGTTCCACTTTAAAAAATTACTTTTTTATTCATAAAGGGTAAAGCAGAGGGATTTATGTAACTTTTCTTTCAGATTTCCACAAAGGAACCCTTAAACCCAATTAAGCAAGATGTGAAGAAAGGGAAACTGCGCTTCGTAGCGAACGTGTTTCCCCACAAGGGCTACATCTGGAATTATGGTGCCATCCCACAGGTACTGTGGTTTATCCCAGTGGCTCATCCCTCCTGGTGGGGAGGAGGGAGGGTGCCTGCGACTGCCGCTGTATTAATGAGCAAAAAGGTCAGCAGAGAGTCTGGTCTGGAGTGCAGTGTTTGCAGCTGGATATATTGTCCTGCTGAGAGAGAGAACCTGTCAGGAAAACAGGGGTATTTTTAAGCAGAAATGCCAAGTTTTAGGCTTCTATCTGATGTTATAAACAAGCTCCCTGAGGATGAGCAGCTGCTGCTCATCCTCAGCTGCTCAGAGGTCGTCTGGGCAGGAGCTGGCAGGTCCTTCTCTGTGGCTGAAAGGAGCTGTCAGCGTGCATCTGGCAATGCAGTGCCTTCAGTTCTGCCTGGCAAAGCACAAGGCTTTATCCTGATGGTGCAGGATTTAGGCTGAATCTTTATGGAAGACTCTTCTTGCCAACGCCCACCACGGCACAGATGTGCTTTCCCAGAAACAGCCGGCAAGGTGGGACCACGATAGTGACATCTGGACGCATGCTCCTAAATGCCTGGGGGCTGCTAGATAAAGAGAGACTTCAAACAAGGCTGTTTGCCTCTGATGTTCTCTAAGGCTGGGGTTTCCTCCAGAGAAATAAGCTGTCAGTGACAGATCACAGGCAAGCACTGTGAATTCGGTATTTGTGCTCTTGACAGGAGCACATGTCGAGTGTTTTCCCCACGTGGCTTAACAAGTCGAGTTGTTTCCTGCTTGAATGGATTCTGGTGCCTGCTTCTTTGTGCACAGTTGTGTCTTTTGAAGCCTTTGCTCTGTCATGTGTTCGTGGATCAAAGGTGTTTATGCATCAAGAGCTTAACACTTCCTGGTAGAGAAATGTGAGAGTGTTTGTGGCCCCACAGCACCACCCAGGTGTCAGAACATCTTCCTGAACACTCTGGATCCATCACAAGGTCCTGACCACACTGGTCTTGTCCTGATACACAGAAGTTTGGGAAGAACATTCCTTTTTATATCTCAACCCCCTTAGGAGTACGTGTTCCTTACGATGCAAGTGGGCATGGAGTGCTTTTCACTCCTGATCAGGAGCATGTTTTAAACAGCTCTTGTTCTTGGAGTCAATTAATTGGCCTCTGGAGTCGTGTCCTTCAGTGTGCATTCACCACTGTGGGTGAGATGCACTGGGGAGCATAGTGGGACTCCACATTCTTATCGCTTCTCCAGGGTTAACAGTGTCTTTAATTGTTTAATTAAAGGGAAACAATACACCCTGTCTGTCTTCCATCTCTGCTGGACTGCTATCTGGAGTTCAGGAAACTTCTGCCAAGGAATGAATAGGGAGAGGAACAGGCAGGAAGCCAAATCAACAATTGCCCTTTATAGATGTGAACTTCACCTTTACGCAGCTGCGGGACAGAGGAGGAAGTCTGGAAGGTTGTTGAAAGGGGGTTTGTGGGTAGGAGGGGGCTGCTTACCTTTTGGAAGAGGAGACCTTTTGACTTGAATTCAAACTTCCCAGGCCCAAGGGAAACAGTAGCCCAAATACCTGACCTGGCAGCAGGTGTGAAGTGGGCCATCCTCTGTTTATCCCAGGCAACTGCATGCCCGAAATAAACCTGCTTTTTACTACCTCTTTAAACCTGTGAGTTCTTATTCTTATGTGTGGTTGATTTTGGTGTTGGTTTGGGGTTTTTTTTCAGACTTGGGAAGACCCAGGTCACAAGGATGAAAATACTGGTTGCTGTGGAGATAACGATCCGATTGATGTGTGCGAAATTGGAAGCAAGGTAACGCATCCTCAATGACTCCTGAAACGTGTAATTAATGTCTCCAAAGCCAATTATCCAGGGACATTATTCATTTCCTACCTCTCCTCCCTTAACAATGCGATGTTTCCCTCTGCTGCCTCTGGAGATTGTTGCTGAGATGAGCCAGGGCTGATGAGCTGCTGACAGCCAGAGCTAATTTCATGGTACCTGGCTGCTCGCTGAGCCCCTGCACAGCCTCCTGTCGTGCACTCCTGGGTGCCTCAGGATGGACAGCAAGGCCTTTGTCCTTGCAGGTCTGCTCTCGGGGAGAAGTCATCAAAGTGAAGGTGCTGGGCACGCTGGCTCTGATTGATGAGGGAGAGACAGACTGGAAGGTCATTGCTATCAACGTTGAAGACCCCGAAGCAGCCAGCTACAATGGTGAGTTACAGGGGGGAGGAGCAGCAGCAGTGCTTCCCTTCCTCCCCTGAAAGCCTGCAGGAGGTGGGGACAGGGCTTGCTCCTTCTGTGCACTGCTGTCACTCAGATGTGATGCTGGAAGGACAGTCCTAGAGCAAAACATTTCACTGCTGTTTGGCACACGTGGCCAATCCTCTGCACAGCCTGGCATTCCAAACGCAGTGGAAGGAAAGGGATTGTCCCGCAAGCCTCCCATCCAAGCTGTGTAATTGTGCCCAGGCTCCTGGGGACACTCGGGATACACACCCTGGGGATGAAACAATAATGTCCCTGAGATGGTTCTCACGGAGTCTTCAGGGAACCTGTCTGAAATGTTGCTAAGGCTGCTTGGGGAGGGGCTGAAAGAGGCACAGCCCAGACCAACTCAGCAGAGCCACATAAATTCTGTAATTCACTACATTCTGTTACTGTTTCTGGCTAACAAACCCCATGTCCCCTGCCAGACATCGAGGATGTCAGAAGGATGAAGCCTGGATACTTAGAAGCTACTGTGGACTGGTTCAGAAGATACAAAGTACCTGATGGAAAGCCAGAAAACCAGTTTGCTTTTAATGGGGAATTTAAAGGCAAGGTAGGATCATCTTCCTTGGCACAGAGGCACCTGGTCCAAAACCTGAGCTCAGGCTCTGTGGGGACACGAGTGAGTTGCTGAGAGAATGGATTTTTATGGGGGTGATGATAGTTGATTTCACTTCATCCTGCTGGCTTTTTCCAGCCTAATGAGTACAGGAATACCAGAAAAAAAACGCCTGGGGTTATCACCGTGGTGTTGTTGAATATTTTTCTCATGTGGGATCACTTCAGGGCTGGGAGCCTTCATGTCAGAACCAGGTGGAAAACACCAGGTTTATTTACTCCAGCACTGGAGCAAAGGCAGCTTGACATCACCCTTTGCCTCCCTTGCCCGTTGGCTTTGTTCCACTGCAACCTGGTGGAAGTTAAACTTAACTCAGGAGTTAAAACACTTCTTCCTTCAGGCATGAAGTGTTCCCTCACACCCTGTGAGTAAGGCTCTGCCTTGGCAGCACTCTGCCTCTTCTCTGGGTAGGATCAGATAAGTTGCTGCTCCTGAGCAGGTGAAATCGTGTTTTGGTGTCCTCACTCCTGCCCTTCCTGGAGTGCCGTGAGGGGTTCAGTGAGGTGACTCAACTCCCAGAGCTCCAGAGGTGGTGCAGAGGAGGGGAGTTCTTCCAAAAGCCCTCTCTGGGAAAGAAAATGGAAGTCATGAAGGACTTGTCCCCTTTGGCTGTAGCACAGCACTAGGTTGGTCGGGCTGGAGCACCTTGCTGCCCCTCAGGATGGGTGAAACCCGTCAAGGAAACTGGAAAATCAGGCTAAAGAACCTCACACATGCTCTGCAGTGTTTTATTTGGCTTGCTTTGGTATCAAACGAGGACATTTAGTGCCAGTGTTCACACCGACAAAGAACTGCGTGTGTTTCCTTCTCCAGCTGACAGGTTAATGCTTGAGCATATATTGCTCATTTTTAAGGAAAGAGGTTGATATGCCTGGAAACAAATTCATCTTTAAGTAGTTGCAAAGCCAGATCAGCTGCATGTCTCTTCCTGCTGGTCTGAATTATTTGCCTGGAGTGGAAGAGAGCTCCTGGACAGGCCTGGATCAGCAAGCTGCTGGAGACAAACTGAGTGGGAGGAGCAGCAGGGCGGAGGTGCTTTTATAATGGAGCACTGGCCCGAGACTCTGTTCAGTTTCTTTTGGCCCCAAGCTCGCTCTGTGACCTTGGCAGATCCTCCCATTTTGAAAGCAAAACAATTCTCCTGCACAGTCCTGGTTGTTTCAGCTGCTGTGTGCTGGGAGTTTCTGCTCTTCCTGAACGGCACCGGAGCGGAAGAGGTTTCTTGCAGCCCCTTCCAGAGCTGTCTAACATCAGCTCCTTGTAAGTGATAGTCTGGAGAAGGTGGTCTGGTGCTTCCACATAACATGATGTTTGGTCTCATCTCCAACTTCAGGATTTTGCCCTGGATGTCATCAAAGGCACCCACGAACACTGGAAAGCTTTAATAACAAAGAAAACTGACGGAGGGGAGATCAACTGGTAGGTTAACGCTTGTGGGAATGTGCACCTTCCCCTTCCCTAAACTAAAAACCCTGGCACATCCCTTCCTGAGGGGTGCCATGCTTTCTGTTAGCTGCTGGCTGTCTCCCCAGGCCTTCCCCCTCCACTTGGCAGCTGCCATCCTTAATATTCCATTATTCAATGCTCCTGGGGGGAGGCTGGGCTTGCACGTTCTCACAAGTGCCCAATGTCTTCCAGCACCAACCTGACGGTGGCTGACAGCCCTTTCTGCTGTAGTCAAGACTGTGCAAAAGCTACTGTGGATGCAGTAAGTACCAGTTTGAGTGGCCAAATCCCAGGGTTATTGTTGGGAAAAACGGTGCAATTTGTGTGGTGAACTGTCCTCCCTGTGTGAATGGCACATGGCATGCTCAGAATGTTTTGGGTGGCTGAACACCTGCTCCTGGTTAAACAGGAGGGATGTGGAGCAAACCAGACATTCCTCCAGAGGCTTCTCCCTGCCCTTAGTCGTCCAAGGGATGGAATCCCAAACAGAGTTTGTGTGGAGGGCTAAACTTCTGAGCTGTAGCTTGGCTGTCAGCTGTTCTGAGAGGGTTTTAATATTTGGGCTTCCAAGAGCTTCACAGTACAGGTCTCCCTCTGAGAAAAGAGAGTCTAATTCCCCAGGGATTTTGCAGCTTCAGAATGAAGAGCTTGACATTCCTGGTGCAGTTCTCCTGTCCAGCCTCAGGAATTAATTGTGTCTCCCTAGACTTGAAGAGTACTGCTGTTGGCAGCCTGAAAGGGCTTAGAGGGAGGGGACAGGAAAATCAAATTGCAAATCTTGCCTCTCTTCCATAACTGGAAACCTGAGTCTCTCTGTAGCCTTGGAGAGACCTTTAAAACCTTTGTGGTTTTTTCTAGAGTGCTGGTATCCCAATTAGGGGTCTCAATGAGGTTTTTGAAAGCCCTCATGGAGGATGTGTCACCAGACAGGGATTTTCTCTGTCTTTGGTTGCTGAATACCAGGGGAAGCTCCTCAGAGGAGTTCTCAGAGAGTCTTCCATACCTCTATTCCCCCATATTTTTTAAACCAACGTTGTAGGTTGTTAAAAAAAGCAGCTGCCTGCACCTGTGTAGAGTCTGGAGTGGGAACTGCTTGTGCTGGGGGTCAGATGGCCCTGGAGCCTGCACTTGGAGGAGAGCCCCGGGCATCTCTGGAATGGGGAGGCTCCAGGAATGACAGGAGCTCAGCTCTCACGTGAGCTCAGTTGTTCCCCCACAGCTGACCAGCTGCCACAGGGGCTTAAATGGTGCTCAGGAAAGACTTGTGCAGCCCTAAATATGTGTGGAGAGTGAAGGACACCTCTGGTCTCTGATAACACCCTTCTTGTTTCAGGCACCGCCGTGTAAAGCTGCCAGCCCCATCCCACCCGAAGGTGAGCCTCAAAACCCACCCTGACATCCCAGCACACAGCAGGGGCTTCCTCAGAGGAACTGTCCATAGGAAAATGAGGGTCTGAACTAAACCTGGAGGTTGCTGTAGCCAGGGCAAGGCCCAAAGGCAAGCTGAGGGCGGTGCTGGGAGCAGAAAGAGGAGCTAGGCTGACACTTCCAATCCCTTCATGGGGAATAAACCTGTGGAGAAATGTGTGTCTCCCATGTGGGCATGAGAGTTGGAGGCTTTGCCTCCCTGAGTCAGCTGAGCCAGAGGGAAGCTGGGCTTGTTGTCCTTGCCTGCACCAAGTCATGGATGCTCCTAATGGCAGCCTGAGCAAGGCTGACTGCTTTGGGAAAACAAATCCACATAAACAGGGTTGTGCCCGAACCTGTTTGCTGTGCTGAGGAGCTGTTGCCAGGAGCAGAGGAAGCCCCTGAGCTGGAGGTGACACATACACACTGCCACGTAACTACTTAATAACTGGGTGGCTCACAGGGGACTAACCCCCTCCTTTTCTCTGCCCCACACAGTTGACAAATGGTTCTACTACCAGAAAAACTAAGTCCCGAGGATGGTGGTGAGACAGCTGTGTCCCTCCCACCGAGGAGCTGCCACACGCAGGAATAGACCAGAAAAATAGCTTCAGTGTCAGCAAGAAGACCTTGCCTGTAACTTTGCTGATTAGAATTCCATACCTAGCAGTGACGTGTCTGCTGAGGCCTGGTGGAGGCTGGAAGAAATAATTTATAAAATCCAAACACGCTGCTTGTGCACGGTCATGTGGTGTGCTCTAAGTCATGACAGGAGATCACTCACCTGGGACGTGTATGGATGCTAGAAATAAAAAACTACTGAAATCCAGTGCTGTGGGGCTCCCTCTCCTTTCCCTCCCTGGAGCTGAAGGGTCACAAAAAAAAGACCTCGGAGATGTCGAGTCCAGCCTGTGACCAGCTCCCCACCTTGGCGCGGAGTGCCGCGTCCGGCCTTTCCTTAAACCCCTCCGGGGATGGTCACTCCTCCCTGGGCCCACTCAAAGTCTCATCGCCTTTCCATGCAGAAATTCCTCCTCGTGTCCAGCCGGAGCTCCCCCGGAGCAGCTGGGCACCACGTCCTCTCCCGCTGCCCTTGTGACGAGGGGGGTTACCGGGGTCGCTGAGGGCCGCGTCCCCCCCNCCCCGCTGCCCCCGACCCCTCCCGTTCCCGGGACCTCCGATCCCCCCGTGCCGGGCCCCTGACCGCGGCTCCCTCTGGGCACCGACGCTTTGTAACTCGGGGTTTGGGTTTTGCCCCCCGCAGGCATTTTATTTCCAGAGATGTCTTTCATCTTCGAATGGCTCTACAACGGCTTCAGCAGCGTCTTGCAGTTCCTAGGTAATGCCTCAGCAGCCCCCTCTGGGTGGGTTTGGCTTCTCCCGTTGCCAGCATCCCATAAAAGTCGGGGGTTAAGGGGGTGTGCAGCAGCTCTGGCCCGTGCAGAGTCTGGTGAGGAAGCTCTGTATCAATAAAGGGGCTTTTACACTGGTGCAGAGAAACTCTGGGAGTATTTGGAGGCGATGGGCTCCCACTGAGGTGTTTCTCTTGCCCTTTAGAAGCCTGACAGCAGCTGGGCTGTCCAGCCCCAGGCAGAGGTGCTGCCTCCCCAGGGAGGGAGCCCCATCCTGCTCGTCCTCCTCCCAGAGTCCTGGATTCCAGTGGAACTCGTGCTGGAGGATGGGGTGCCCATTCTCCTGATCCCCTCTTGAAGGGAGGATGAGAGGGACGGGGTAGGAAAAAGTCCTGTTGGAAACCTGTGGGAGCTTTCCTGTGGCAGACACGACAAAAATCAGTTTATGCCAAGAAAACAAGGCACTGTTCCCTGCTTTGCACTTTTTCCTGGACAACTCGCTGCTGTCTTTTATGAGTTTGTTCAATTTTCACATCTTTTGAGGAGACAGACTGATCCATAATGCTCTGCTGCACGCTGTCCTCTGCTGCTAGTGCAGACCTGAGGGAAGAATGGAATACTCACGGGCAGACAAGCTTAGGAAATGTCCATTGCTGTAAACATGCCTTGGAAAAAGCCTGTTTGAGCTGTGTGTGTTTTCCCTGCTGCCCCGTGTCCGTGCTGGAAGTGTGCACAGGTGGCAGCAGAGCTCTGGGAAAGGGCTCCCCCAAAAAAAAGCAGCTCTGGATGAGCCCACTGGAGCTTCCCTCTTGCTTTGTTCCCTCTCCTCGCAGGTTTGTACAAGAAGTCTGGCAAGCTGGTGTTCCTGGGCCTGGATAACGCAGGGAAAACCACTCTGCTGCACATGCTCAAAGATGACAGGCTGGGGCAGCACGTGCCCACGCTACATCCCAGTAAGTCTCCCTGGGAAAAGCCTCCTGGCGTGGCTTTTCCTCTGGAATCGTGGGGACACGGTGTAGGAACACCACTGCCTTGGTGGCAGCTCTGCCTGGGGGACTTGAGGGTCTTAAAACTTGAGCTGAGGCTGCAGCTGCACTGTGGTTCCCCAAGCTGAAGTGGATCTGTGTTTTCCTCTCTAGAAATGCCCCGGAACTGGTGTGGCTCAATTAATAGAAAGGGAAGATTTTCCCTAATGAAAAGCCTAATGAAGGATAATAATTGCAGGTTAAAAAGCTTCAGTGGGAAGCAGGAGAAATTATTTTCTGTCGCTGGTGATTTTGGGAGATGGCTCCATTTCAGCCACTGAATTCCACAGGAAGTTCAGGGAATTCCTTGTTGGAGGAGCGTGTGTGATGCCAGCACAAATGCCTGAGAAATTCTGTTTGTCACAGCATTCTTGTTTTCCTGAGTCCCACCTGTGTTTTCCATTCCAGCATCAGAGGAGCTGACCATTGCTGGAATGACCTTCACGACTTTTGATCTGGGTGGACATGAACAAGGTAAGGAAAAAATGACCAAAAATTGATCCTGACCAGTGTCAGCAATTAGCAGTGCCTAATTATTTGTTGCCTGGATTTATTTATGGAATAACACGTGGAAGTGACCTCCTGGCTGTGGGATTGCTTGGAAGGAACTGCTGCCAGTTCGTGCCCTGCTGCCTGAAGTATTTTTAGCTGTGGAAGACTCTGATATAATTTAGTTTGGATAATTGATGGATTTTTACTTCTGCGCTTTCTAGAAGTTTTAAACACAGGGTTTTTCCCTCTTATACAAAAAACTATTGGAAGGAAGGCAGCTTGGCTAAAAAGGCAGCCATGGTTGCTGAGGTTTGGTGGATTTTTCCCTGTGTGGAGATTTCACAGGGCCATGTTTGTCCCTTGTGTTTTCCAGCTCGCCGGGTCTGGAAAAACTACCTGCCTGCCATCAATGGGATTGTCTTCCTGGTGGACTGTGCAGATCACTCACGGCTTATGGAATCCAAAGTTGAGCTTAATGTAAATACACTTCTCTTCTTTCCCTTCTCCAAGACCTCTGACCAGCTGAATTATAAACAACAGCCATCTGTCCCAGAGCTGGAGGAGCCTGGATGTCCTTGCTCTGGGTTGGCCACAGGCACTTGAGTTCAGGGGAGGCTCAGGTTGGACAGCAGCAGGAATTTCTCCATGCAAAGGGTGCTCAGGCCTTGGCAGGGGCTGCCCAGGGAGCTTTGGAGTCCCCATCCCTGGAGGTGTCCCAGGAAGGGCTGGAGGTGGCACTCAGTGCTCTGGGCTGGGGGCAAGGTGGGCACTGGGCACAGCCGGGACTCCATGGGCTGGGAGGGATTTTCCAGCCTCAGTGATCCTGTGAGTCTTCCACAGGAGTATGGAAGCCCCAGAAACGAGCCCTTGTTGGTCACAGAGCTTAAACAAAACCATTTTCTTCAGGCAACGACTCCTTTTTCCACCTCTCTGCTCAACTCTTGCTGGCTCTTGCACGCAGGCATTAATGACAGACGAGACAATATCCAACGTGCCAATCCTTATCTTGGGGAACAAAATCGACAGACCAGAGGCCATCAGCGAGGAGAAACTGCGGGAGATCTTCGGGCTCTACGGACAGACCACAGGAAAGGTAGGGAGGCATCCAAGCCTTGGATTGGCACGGGAGAGCTCACCTGCTTCCTTGCAGATTGAGCCCTGATCCAGTTGTTACTGGGAATTTGTCCACCAATTGGTCAAGGTGAATCAGTGATAATCATGATGATGTGCCTGAAGGGAGCCTAGGAGAGAGAGACTGTTTAAAAGCCGTGGAGTGGTGGGACAAGAAGGACTGGCTTCCCACTGCCAAAGGGCAGGTTCAGATGGGAAATTGGGAAGAGATTCTTCCCTGGGAGAGTGGGCAGGCCCTGGCACAGGGTGCCCAGAGAAGCTGGGGCTGCCCCATCCCTGGAAGCGTTCAAGGCCAGGTTGGACGGGGCTTGGAGCAGCCTGGTCTTGTGGGACCAGGCAATGGGGGGGAATGAGGTAATCTTTAAGGTCCCTTGTAACCCAAACCTCTGATGCTGCCCTTGGGCAAGTTTTGAGGCTGCTGGGATTGTCCAAAATGCAGTGCACACACGGAGAGGCCTGTGAGAGGAGCTCCCCTGGATGGCTGTGGCTCGCTGGGCGCTTCCCTGAGGGCGCCAGGGGTGCAGATGTGACTCCTGTTTGGATTTCCCCAGGGAAATGTGCCACTGAAGGACCTGAATGCACGCCCCATGGAGGTGTTCATGTGCAGCGTGCTCAAGAGGCAAGGCTACGGTGAGGGCTTCCGCTGGCTATCGCAGTACATTGACTGATACTGGCACGGACACGAGAGTTTTACTCCTCTGGACTGATCCTGTTCACTTCAGCTTCCTATGGACTTTTCTATTAGAACGTGGAAGGCTTTCCAAGCGCATACTGGCGTTGTCCAAGAGACTCCTGGTTTTCCGGCTGCCCTTATGGCACAGTGGTGACACCACTCTTTTCCACGCGGCGGGGAGGCAGCGCCGTTCCTCAGTTGTCCCTGCCAGTTGGGTGGCAGCGGGGCTGCTCCAGTCTGGGAAGGCAAAACTCTGCACGCTGCAATGTAACAGCTGAAAAAGAGAGCACGTCTCACCACTGTGGTTAATTGACTTCAAAAACAAACAAACAAACAAAAAAGGAAAAAGCAATTATATTTTTTAAAGAAAGTGTTAATGTAAATGGCGTCCCTTCTAACTTTTTAGTTTAACGTTCATCTTGTTTAGTCCAGAGTCTGGTTTAGGGTTTTTTAAAAATATATTTAACGCTATTTAGGTATTTCACAAATTACTGAACCAAGGTATCACGATATTAGAAGTCCTCAATAAACATAGCATTTGGGCTTAACTGAGCTGTAGGGTGGCTGTGCTGTGTCACGCTGACCGACGACGGCGAGGTGCCGTTGGGACTGAGGTGTGCAATCCCAGCTTCTTTAGTTTACAGGGATTTTT
>VXBC01008661.1:4072162-4168230 GCA_013399945.1 Ploceus nigricollis | reverse complement strand
GATGCCGCGGCGGGGACACGGGGTTGAGCGCAGCAGGGACCTCCCCGGGAGCACGCTCGCGGGGATGGAAAACTTTCCCGTCAGAGCTGTGCAGGTGGGCAGCACAGTTAATGGGAGGGCGCCGGCTGGGATTTCAGCGTTCCCCAGGCTTCCCTCCTTGGCTCCAGCTCGTCAGGGTTGTGCTTTGATCGCGGAGTGTCTTGGGCAGTGCAGGGAGGTTGGAAATACGCACGCAGTGCCGTGCGGCTGTTAAGGTCAGGGCCCTCATCTCGTCATAAAGTGACGTGAGATGGCTTCTGCTGAGCTCTGAGTGCGCTCCTAACAGAAGGAACAGAAAAACTGTCCCAGCAATAAAGCAACCTGCCTGCCTCCAAAGGTGGGAGAATACAGGGGGCTGGAAAGCCTTGGTACGGTGTCCTACCAGCATGCCTGGGTGTCTCGGCAGCACTGCTTTCCAAAGAGTATCTCATCTGTCGGTCACTGGTAAGAGTGGTTAGCTTTGCAGAGCCCAGAGGTTGGCTTTGCATAGGGCCTGGCTCTGCAGATGTTTTTATGCAGTTTCCCAAAACCTAGGGTATGAACTTCTTGTAACATGGCCTGTGCTTCTGTGTATGAGCTGGGGTTAGACCTGTCAAGTGTTTTGATATGTCCCACAAAGCTGGGCATACACAAAGGCATCACACACGCCTTTCCTGTCTGTGCGTCAACCTCTGAGTCCTTTGAAGTATGGCTTTTTTTCTTCCTGACTATGTGCCCTGCCTACATGGCATCATAGGGAGGTTATTTTATTATCTGCTAATATGTTCTTATTCCTCCAGGTAACCTCTGCATATTGATTGCAGTTGCAGATTTTCATTCCGTGCACACCTTTGTGATCACTACACAGCACAAGGCATGTTTCATGCAAAGGCCTCTGGCTTGGCTGTTTTAAGCAAGATGCCTGATCAGAACGTTTTGTGGTTGGTGAAGTATGTAGAGGGTTATTTCTCTCTCTGTGACTCCCTTCCCTAGCTTTCCCAACTTTCTGCTCCAGCTTTGCCTGTTAAGCCATTTGAGATGAGGGTGTCTTTCTGTTACCTTGTTATTGGTGGGATGGTTGCTGGATTTGCCATCCTGGGGGGAAGGATGGTAAAGGCTTAAATTTCCTGAAGTTATGCTGGGGTGGATTTCCTTGTTTCTTAAAGGTGTGATTTTTCAAAGGGAAAGGTGCCAGCTGAAGGTGAAGAAAGCAGAACCATGGGGAAGGTGAAAAAAGCAAAACCAAAGGTAGAAGTTATCTCTTAGGTTGTGAATCTTGTAAGTTCCTCTAAGCAGTTAAATTCCAAGCTCTTGCTCAGAAAAAAAGCCTAAACAACGTGAACCATGTAAGAGTTCAGTGTTCCACCTGTTGGTAGCCCAGACCACCTTTCTTTCTCCTGAACAACTCCTGCTCAACAAGCACTAAGTGGATGTGTACTGTCATCATGTCTCCTAAGAGAATAGCTAAATAATAATAGCCCCCTAAAAAATGTTCTTTACACTGATGTATTTTCCAACATATTTAATGTTAATTCCATGATCATCAATGTGTGGCACTTGATCTGAAATAAATGGCATGAATGGGACCATTTGGGTAAACATTTGGGTAAACTTCAGTTGCCTTTCTGTGACAGTAATATGAACTCAGTCACAGCCATGTGTTCTATCCTGGAGGAAATAGGAAAAGTAAAATAAGTGTGATCTATTGACTCTCAATGTGACAATCATATTTGAAACTAGTGCCAGTCTCCTCAATTCTGAAAGCATTTTGTTTCACTTATATTTTTCTACTGAGAGTATTTAATTTTGACTTATTTAAGTAAATTTTTAGAAACAAGCCTTTAGAGAAGGGAAAATTGTAGAAATGAGATTTTAAGCAGAAGAAAAGATAACTTACAAAATTTTTCTTCTGGCAAGATTGAGTATTACAAGATAATAATTTTCTTTCATTAATTATTAAGAACTGGAGGCGAGGAAGAGTATAATTATGCAGAGAGCTTCTTAATAGCTTTTGTATTCTGTTAACACATTTCTGATATGCATGCTGAGTCATTGGAAAGGAAAATTGCAGAATTATTTGCATATCTCCTAGAAGTTATCTTCTTGTTAAAATCAGGTAGCTGATTAACAAGCATGGAAGAGAATAATGAACCTAGCATACAGGCTGCAGGGAACAATGCATAATTAGAAGTTACATCCCTACAGAGAAGGTCTGTTTCTGCCTTATGCTTACTGAAATAACCCTCTGTGCTTGGAAGCTAGAATTTATTTGAACTTCAGTCAAACTCCTCTGGTGCTCCACGGCCTTGCTGCTGCTCCAGTGAGTGCCAGCCAGGTCTTTCTGAGATGTACCTGCTGCAAAGATTGGCACTGATTGTGACCACCTCCAGGTGGGGTCTTGTGAGAGTGGAGTAGAGGAGGAAAATCACCTCCCTCGACCTGCTGGCCATTTGTCTTTTGATGCAGCCCAGGATATGGTTGGCTTTCTGGGCTATAAGTGCACACTGACAAGACATTGTCCAACTTTTCAACCACCAGCACCCAAGTCCTTCTCCACAGGGCTGCACTTTATATCCATTCATCCCTATCTGATGCTCATTTTTAAGTCTATTTGTGTCTATTTGTCTATTGGAGTCTATTTGTGAAAATCTGAACTTTCCCCATACTCTTGGTGTTTCTTGGAAAGAAAATGTGTTGAGGACTTGTGGCCTTTGACACCTTCCTCTTTGGGGATTTTCAGGACTCAGCTAGACAAGATTATTATTTTGTTGATCTACTGTTGCCGGTATTCCCGTTCCAAGTGTCAGGTGGGTAGAGACCCAAAGGTCCCTTTTGGCCTCCCTTCCCAGGGTTTAGGTGGCATGGCAGGTTGGAAATGAGCTATGAGACAGCAGATCTCAGCATAAAATTAGGTCACAATCTCAAAAAAAAAAGAAAAAAAAAAGAGAAAAAAGAGCTATCTAAAAAGTGCTATCTATCACCTCACCTGCTTAAAACAGATACAGGAAGAAGTCCAGGTACCAGGAGGATTGGGACTAAGGAACTGGATTGCCTGCTACCTCTAGGATTCAGCAGTGTGGCATGAAATACCCTCTTTGCCACAGGTTGTGGTGGATGCTAAAGGTTTGGATTTGAAAGAAAAAAATAAGAGTTGCAAGGTAAGAAAGCATAGGTGATGTTAAGAGCATGAAAATTTCCACTTGAACAGATTTCTGCAGGCAGGAAGGTGACACACGGGAAGTCTGGGTATGCGTTTGCTCCTGTTTTCTCTTGGCCATTGTTGATGGCCTCTTGGAGAGCAGAGTCTGTGGTCACACATAACCTGCAGTTAATGTCCTCTGACAGCCCTCAGTCGTTTGGGGGAGGATGTTAAATCCCCTGTAGCAGCAGGACAGTGCAGCTGATGGGCCTGCGCTGCTGCAGGTGATCTAGAAGGGCACAAGTGCTTGGGCACAATGCTTGGGCATGTCCCAGCAGCACTTGTGCCATGAGCATGTGAGTCTCCTGCCATAAGTACAGGAGCTTGTCTTTCCACCTGAGTAATTGCAGGGCCAAAACCAAGCAACATAACACAGGACAATCAAGAATGCTTCTGAGCTGCTTTTTGGCGTGCCGGTCTGGGGTGGCACTGCTGAAAGCCTCTTTCCTAGGGCACTGGGGGGCTCCTGCCTCCTGTGAGACTGGAATGCCCTAGAAATGATTTGGCACTTGTTCACCGGCTGATTCTGCCAACTTGAACCTGCACAGGAGTAGGGCAGAGATGGACAGAGGGGGAAGAGCTGATTTTTCTAACGTTTTAGTCTCCCTGACAAAGATTCCTGCAGGGAAGAAGTCAGCAGCACTGAGCAGACCAATAGGGATTTGGTGTAAGTCTGGGTTTGTTGTGTGTAGGGAATTGGTTCCAGTTGACAAGCTGCCTCCCTGACCAGGTCCTCAGTGCTGAGCTGTGGCATCACCTCTAATTTTGGTAGACTCCTCCAGGCTGTTTCCATAGAGACTGGGTTCAAAGGTTCATGGAAGGATGTGGAGGAAGCTCCTCATTCATACACTCCCTCACCATCCTGTCAAGTGGCATTCCCACCTCCACACCACTAAGAGATTGCTCTGGGGGTCCTATCTGTCACACACAGCCCATGAGTCATTCCCTTCAGTCGTGCTTCTACGTTTGCAATCCCACGTAGTCCCAAAGACAGGATCCAGGCCTCAGGGATTCAATTATTTACACTCCACTCAGTCTTTCCATCCTTGATCCCTCTGTGCCCATTCATTTTGCTCCATCATGTGCTGTTCTCCACTGTGTCAGTCACAGATGGGCAATTTATCCTCTCCTGTTTCCCACATGAATCCCATCTATCACCTGCCTGTCTTTGAAATTAATTTACTGGCTGGCCAGCTGCCCACTTTGTGTCCGTGGCTGCTTCCCATCCATGTGTAATATGGGGGGTGCTCACTGAAGGGGGGTGGCTGCAGGTGCTGCAGTGTTCTGTGCCCTAAGGAGCATTGCTGACCTGTGGGCAGTGCTTTGGGACAGGACTGCTGCATGTGCTGTGGGACAGTGGGGAAGGGGCTGCAGGAGGTACCCAGGCATTCCCGGATCTGCTCATGCTGTCAGTCACTGTCAGAGCACAAAGCAGCAGTCTTCTGCCTGGCAGAGAGATGTGTATGTATTGCTGTGATGCTCAGGCTTGAACAAGGGCTTTAGGAGTCCCTGGAGCCTTCAGAAAGCTCCTGAAGGGTGTCCTGATGGGCAGAAATCAACATAGTTTTCTTTTTTCTCTCTCCTCCAGAAGTTCTTCCTGCTGTCGTTTTCAGCTCAGTTAAGCACATCTGTCTACGTGATCTGTCATGGACAGGTTTAGAGGTGCTGCCTTTGACTTCTGCTGTCTGTGTGCTAGTTCAAATGATTCATGGCAGAGCTGGGCCCCCATCCTGCTGAAGGGGACACACTTTGTCTTATAACCCCTTTGGGAGGGAGGTGGTTGGTCCCAGGGGCATTTCTTATGTCAAAAGTTTTCTCAAAGAGCAGAAACTTTCAAGACAGGCTGCAAAAGCTTCTTCTAACTGCTTAAGTTGTAAGGAAGCTTACCCAGAAGGCTGCTCACCCTTTTCTGGGTGCTAAGGCTAAACCCAAACCCCATAGATGACCTGCAGCTATAGAGGAACAGCCTGGCTGGAGGGTCAGCAGAAACTTTTTTCAGCTGTGAGAGGGCAGAGGGTGTCCCTGGGAGCAAAGCTGCTGCTGCATCAGTACCGTGCTTGAAAGTGAATTGATCCAACAATACTTGTCTTAATTCCATATGAGAAGACACTTAAAAAAGTCAAAGGCATCTTCTTTAATGCCCACCTATTTATCATAGAATGGTTTCACCCAGGGCAGTTCCTATGCAGATCTGCTTTCAGGGACAGCTTCACACCCTTTCACCCTCCAGGGAAAAGCTCTGTGAGTGGTGTGATCACTTAAGAAATGTAGTCCCCATCTCTATTCCAGCAGAGCTTCTGTCCAGCTTCTAGTGCCCTTGGGCTGGGTTTGTAGGATGAAGACATTTTACTTGATCCATGCTGGGGAAAAGGGATAGACAGTAGCTATGAACAGGGCAGAGGGAGGGCAAGTGGAAGGGAGGAGGGGAGTGTGTTCAACACCTCCATTTTCCCAGTGCCCTGTTTATGCAGTGCTGTGCCCTGAGCATGTTTCATGGCACTCTGTGCTCTCTCTGACCCTATAAAGAAAGGTATTCTTATCTTGAAGAATCCAGTCAATCTACTTTATGGTCTCCAGGAGTGAGGATGAACTGCAGATAAGGATTTCACAGTTGGCTGGTTTATCTCAGTCAGGCTTTGATGCCTATCCACCTGATGGATTGCCTGGTAAAATGGAGGATAAAAGACCTTTATTCACCAGGGAAGATGGTGATGGCTTGGAAATGGACATGAGCTTGCTGCAAAGATGGCAGGCACCACTGCCATGAAGGCTCAGTGCTGCTGAAGGCTGTCCCTTCTCTGTGAAGGCCAGTGACAGAGGCGCCACTTTGTCATGTCTGGTTGTGTCTCACTGTCTGAACCACTGCCAGCCACCACTTTGGGGTCTGTGTTTTCATTAGAAACCTGCCATCAGTCAAGAGAGGAGAACAGCAAAAAGGAGGAGGGGGTGACAGAGCCTGGGACTTGTTGGAGGCACCATTTCTGTGTGGTTCTGCTAGATGGAACACCTTCAAAAGTAAGGAATCCCCAAAATTCTGGGCTGGGCTTGAGGATGATGGAGGCAGGTAAATCTCAGCTTTATGTCCCTGCCATCCTTCTATGGCCTGACTTGGCCTGTACTCCTCCAGCACAAAGCTGTGATTTCTCTTGCTCCTCTTGCTTCTACATTTGTGTTTTAGTTCTGTTACTGCGGAGCAGAACCACAGTTACCTGAACTGCTCTGCAGTTCAACACGAGAGGCCAAGGCTGCCCAGCCATTAGTGGAAGTGTCATGCTTTTGCATTAGTTCCATGCCATGAGCAATGTGAGTTTAGGAGCTGCAGAAGCTTGGTACATTCTTGTCTGTCAGTGCTCTCAGGCTCTGCTGAGCCCAGACTTTTCTGTCTGTGGGGCACTGTTAAACTGATTTTGCTTGATTCAGATTTTCTGTAGTGAGAATGGCCAGATCTCATCCGTGTCTTAGGAATCTCTATTTTACAAGATTCAGGTGGTTTCTTCACAAGAGATTTTAGTGACTTAGCGTGGATGGAAGGGTGCAAGAGGAACCCGACCAAAGTAATTGATCCAGCTGAGACATCACGATTTGGCTGTAGCTGGTTAGTGAGGCAAGAGCTGGTTGGAGGTGTGAGGATAGTTTTCCCCTCTTCTGCTCTGGCTCAGGGAATCTACAGGCTTGTCCTTGTACCATGTGGTGGCAGCCTTGCACACGGTAAGTGCTCTGCCTTGCCTGCTTGCATGACTGGTTTTGTTTGCAGCATTTTCTTAGGGTGAAGAGCTCAATGGTCCATTTACGCTGTCAGCTGGATAATATGGTGCTGTAATGCAGTGGTCTTATCCTCACAGCATCAGCAGTGCAGAACTGCTTCTTCTCCTTGCTGTGCTGGAGATATCTATAACTCAGTGTGAAACTGCCTGTTCCGTCGGGCTCGGTGCTTCAACATCCATTGTCAGCGCTGCAGGAGTGACAGGGCTGTGCAGGAATGAGGGCATGAGGATGTCTGGGGCATGTGAGATCTCACCCAGCCATTCAGATCCTTGCCTGGCAGTCCCAGAGGTTTCCAGGAGCTGTGACCAAGGACTGGTAGCAGGTAGAAAGGGCCATTCCTAGCTGACTCTCTTCCTCTTTCCCTTGCTAATTCACATAGGATTTTTCTGGCTGTGCTGTGTCTCACTCTCAGCCCCATCTGGGAGGGCTGGGATCTCTTCTGCTCACAAGTGTGCCTGTGCTGGTTCTCGAGGGGAGGAAGGGGACAGGTGGTATTTATCTTGATTGAGCTGCAGGGTTGTGTTTGGCAGGGCTTTCCAGCAGCAATGGCTGAGCAGGTTGTGGGCACACTCAGGAGTGAGTCACCAAGTAATAATGACAGTAGGAAGCAGAGAAGAGAGATGCTTCAGGAGTTGTTCAGCTTTTCCTGCTGGGAGCCAAACACAGGGGCAAGGTTTACTTGGAGTGGCAGAAAACATCTAAACTGAAAGGTCAGCTGAGGTAATCTGGGGACATGGCTCAGCTGTGGTCTCTGTCTCAAATCCTCTTGTGTCCCTGTCACCAGATGATGTGGAGACTTCCTGGCAGATGCATATGATGTTTCAGGAGAACTTCCTACCTGTCAGCTTCTCTAGCCACCACAAATCTCATCAGACTGATGTGGTTGTCCTAAGGGACATTTGCTTCCGTGTAAGCTGGCTGTACTAGAAATGATCCAAACACTTCATATTTAAACAGCACGTACTGCTGTAATAAAAGCACCTGCACAGAGGTGACAGTTTGCTGAAAACTGGTTTACCCCTCACTGAGCTCCAGCAGAAAGGAGGGGTGCGGTTTGCAACATTGGTTTTTACCATTAATTTTGGCTTTCACTGCCGTTTCTGATCAGGGATGAATGTATGGGATAGTAATTAGTTAGGAAGAATTTCCTAGGCTGCATTCTGAGGAATACAAGACTACTGCTGTGGTTTTCCCTCTGCAATATATGCTGGTCAGGTTGCGGAATGAGGGAGCTCTGCTCCCTCCACGTTTGCTGTGGTTCTGATGTATGTGCTACACTGAGGCCCGGTACCTTGTGGGCACATTGCCATTACTGTGGGATCCTTCAAATTCCAATTTTCCTACATTTAGAGACCCTTTTGCTTGCAGGTGCTGACCCCATGACAATGACCATAGTAGAAAAATCTACTAGTGAGTTTCCTTTTTGGTTTATCACACAGAGGACACCCTTTGCAGCAGATCTAGATTTGCTTTGGGCTTCAAGTGGAGGGCTTGGAGCTAGGAGATGAGTTTGTTGTAGGAGCCAAGTGTAGTGCAGTAACCAGTGACAGGATAATACCACTGGGGGGCTTGGGAATGAACTACAATTGCTAATGGAGGAGTTTTCAAGTGCGAAGGACAAAGGAGCTGTGGCCTCCTGCTCATGTGTTTGCTTTTACTTTAGCATGGAGCTTTTCCTGCTGGTAAGTGGCAACTGTGCAAGCTCCTCACTCTGTAGTGTTGGTCCAGGATGGGATGCTTCCTGTTTTAACTGTGACTCTCATTAGTTCCTTGCACTTTACCAGGTTTACCTACCAGACTCTGGAAGCAAACTGGTGATTAATGCTGAGGTTACCCCTGAGGACGGTGGTCACAGCGCCTGCAGGAGAGGCAGGGAGTGACCTGGCATGTGGGGCAGCCCACCTGGGTGCATCCAGCATGTGGGAAGCCTTCTTTATGGGAGAGGTGTATGGAGGAGTGCAGAGCTGAAGCCAAGGCTGGATTACACCATTCCTCAGCTATAATGCTCTGACCTCTTAAAAAGCCATTTTACTTTGGGTCAGGCCTGCCATGTTGGTGTGGTCAGGGTTATGTACATTCTTCCAGAGCCCTGTGCTAGAGAAGTTTTGGGAATGGTGGTGTTAGCAGAACATGGTTTAGGGGTACCTTTAAAAGTGGCTTTGGAAAGGGGCCATGGATATATCCTAAAAACACAACTCTGACTTTTTTTTGTTGCTCCCAGTTCTGAGTCTGAGCAGGTGGTGACCAGAGGCTGCAAAGCCACATGGAACAAGGTAAGAAGGGCTGGAGAGAAGTCCCACATTCCGCTATACTTCCAGAAGAGTTTGGGGAAGAAAGGCCTCTCAGAGTAATCTTTGTGGGAAATTCCAGTCACTGCCATCAGGGCAGAGAGGGCAGGCTGAGCTTGCAAACCCCCTGTGGGCATCCCTCAAAACCTATCGCAACCAGGAGCCAAAGAAGTTGCCTTGGAAACTGTGACGAAACTGAATTTGCAGGGAGCTCCTGCCAGGCTAACTGGAATTGCAACGTAAATACCATAAATACTGGTCCCACTTCTGGCATCAGGCAGAGCTCAACAATCCTGTGGATGCTCATCCCAAGCCACATCCTAGGCAGCTTTTCAGTTTCAGGTCTGCACAGCTTAGGGAACTTGAAGAGAGGCAAAGTTCATATCAAAGTACTTTCTCCCCAGGGTAAGAGTGAAGTCAGTCAGCTGTGCCTGTTCCTTGGTTGTGTTATCCTCTGAGAAGGATGAATGAGCCAAGCAGGTACATTTGCATTTGCAGCAGTGAAGGAAAGGGATTCTGCATGGAGTGGGAAAGGAGATGGACTGGAAGACCAAGCAGCTGATAAATTGCCTAAGGGACAGAGAGAAGTTACTGAATTATTTATTTTTTTTTACACTCGCCATGGGCTAATTAATGAATCTATGTAATGCTGGAAACCTTTGAATGTTTAATGGAAAAGCAGCTAATTAATTAACATTACAAATCATAACCATTAAGGAATTAATCTTTCATGAACTTAATTAGGAATGGTGAGTGAATGGGTACATGGGAGGATGACTTTTGGAATATGAATTATGGTTGTTTCTTTTCTAATCACTGTTAGTTAATGAAGACACAGCAATATTACTGAACAAACAATGCAGAAGGGAACAAGGCTGTGTAATGATCCCAGCTAGAAATGATAATTGATTCATTTGTGGGGAAGGCTCACAAATTGGAAATTCTATTTGGCACGATCATTCTGTTGCTAGAGATGACCATTTGCTTATGGCAATAAATGGCTAAATTGTCATTGCATAATTTTGCCTGCAAGGCAAAACTCCTGACTGGCTGAGCCTTTGTGTCCAGTTCCCAGGGCTGGTTGTGGTCACTGCCCAGGGACCTCAGGAGTTCTCTCATCACACGGTAATATGATGTAGATGAGAAATACAGTTTTTGAAAGAAGAAAAATGGCCACAGTGCTTTGTGAGGGCTGTACAGAAAGAGATCAGAAGGTCTGAGAGGACAGCAGTGGTCTGCATCATGAGACTTCCCTATGTGGCATTTCCCTAAGGGTGTGTGCTGCTTAGTCTGGATTCAAAAACTCCAAGTGATGGTTCCCAGGGTGTTCAGATCCATCTGGGAATTTCAGACTATTAAAAATGTGTCTCTCATTTTGTGCCTATATTGGAGATCAGCTTCCCCTTGTCTGACTCCCTTCTGCTAAACAGAGATCCTCCCTACACCAGGGTGGTGTGACTGTGTTGGTGGTGGTCCCAGTGGTGCCAGGCAGAGCCCTCAGTGAGCAAAAAAACTTTTGAATGAGGTTTGGAGAGTTTTCTGCCTTAGTTAATGAGCCCTGTTTCCTGTTCAGTGCTCATTTGGGGATCATTCTGCTAATAATCGTTCTTCGGCTTGGCAGTCAGACAGAGTGAGGCTAAGGACTCATTTTGGATGGGGGAAGAGACAGATCTTATAGGGATTTACCTAGAGAGCACATGCCAGTGGAGTTAAACTAATAGCAAAAGCAAGGAACATTGGCCCTCTATTTTTATCTCTGGTATGAGCATCTGATATAAGGTTCCTTCAGACACTAGACAACAACAAAAATCTGGAACAAAAGCTAATAAACACCCTCCTTTCTTAAAATATACCTTAAACTACATGGCTTAACTCTTCCAACAGTGCTTGATAGATTTCTCTGTCATTAAAGAAGCTCCTTAAGAACCTTGTTCTCTCCTCATATTTTTTTTAAAATGTATTTAGGTTGGTTGTTCTGGACAGAGAAAATAATCTATATCAGAGGCTGACACGGTCAAAGAATAAAGGATGGTTATGAACATCACTCTTCACTGAACATTCCTTTCTGATGCACTTGGAGCTGGGTTGCCTGTCTGCACAGACATGTTTGCACTCTCCCCTTCCTGCAGAGTAGGAAGTGTGCTTTTCAGGTGGAAGTGGAAGGGGGCACAGATGTTTTCAGGGTTTTGGTGTTCCAGGCTCCTTTTGAAGGTCCCCAGTCTTTGGAATTCAGGGACAAGGTGTGTAGTACTTGTGCAGTGCAGTAAGATATCTGGAAAGAGGTATTGAAACCAAAGAAATTCTTTCCAGATATCTCGAAAGAGGTAGTGGAACCTTTGGGTGATGAGTGTTGAAGTGAAAAGAAGACAAGCTGGTCATGGATGCTGCTTAGCAGAATTCGCTCTGATTTAGTGCAGAAAGTCCAGCACAGACAAAAAGGGGTGGCTCTTACATAATGGGAATTAGAGACCTTGCAGACTGAGCATTTTGGTTTGTTCTGATAATGGGTCCATCTATAAAATTCATACTCAGTTCTGGCATGAGTGCTGGGACTGTTTCCCCACAGAACTCACATCTTTCCTAGAGCAGCCTAGACCATGGAGATCCTGCAGTAGCCCTCGGCATTACTTCGTGTGTGATGCCTGGGAACCAGCCAATGCCAACACAACTAACAGACAAGCAGGGGTCCTGTGTGGAATGAGGCAGCACTAATTTTTTCATGCTGGGCTTACTGGCCCTACAGTGAGGGAAGGCTTTGCACTTTTGCAGGGAAGTCTGCAATAGACTTTGATTCATTCAGATAAATAATGAAATAAATGAATGAGAGTGAGTTCTATTAACACGGGGTTTAGGGTCCTACAATTGCTTTGTGAATTTGGGCTTTAGATATTAGGCAGAAATGGATGTTCATATGACTTGAAGGGATAGACCAGCCCCAGGTGCTCTTTATGGATTTTACTAAAAGGAAAAAAGTGAGCAAGTATATGCTTATCAAGCACATTATTAGGCTAATTTACTGCAGTTTCATGAAACTAATTAAAGAAGAACAAGACAAGGATGAAAATAAGGTCACAATTAAGACTGAATCTATAAATCACTGTATTCAGCAATTTAATACAGCAAGTAATTTAACTGAATTATGAGTTTGACATAAGAAAGAATTACTTTTTGTGTAAATCCTGTTCAGGGGTAGGTAAAGGAGACTCAGATCTATTTGAACCAAAGCATACAATTCATTTGCTCTTGTGGATTAATGCATTGACTTTGCTTGTGAGAACTTGAGAGCTTAATTGTGGGCAGAAGCCTGTAGAATCTGAGCACCAGATCTGCTTTTAGCCCCCTAGCCCCTCACCTGGGGGTGTTGCTCAGTGCAGACTGCTCTCTGCCCAAAAAAACTCCCAAAAGGAGAGAACCAACATGACTGTCCAGAGCAGTTCCATCCATAACAGTTCCATTCAACACACTGTCCTTCAATATCTCTGTGGTTATGTGGTTTTATTCTGGTCCTTATTTCCCTCTTCCAAGTCTATGCAAATACAAAAGGGCCTGTTCACACCTTCCTGCAAAGGCAATGACAAAATCAGTTTGAGCAGCAGTTTTAAGCAGTGGTCTTTTTTGATCACGTATATATACTGGCAAACTGGGAGAGGCACACACTCAAGAAGGAGAAATTGGACCTGCCAGAGTCCTTTTTTGCAAAGGAGAGGTGCAGATATATTGAGGGATTCCTTGATGGCTTCAAGTGTTGTCACAGAAACCAAGAGATCATTTTGAGATACAGATTTTATTCTGAAAACTTTGGAAAGTTGCTTGCTTCACAGTTAGAAGCAGGATTTTAAAAACTCTTGTGTATTCTATGATGAAATTAAGTATATTGAATACATATAGATTTATATTCCTTTAAAGATTCAACAGCATATTCCAAAATCACCGAACTGACAGCGAAAAAAAGGCAGACTAATGCAAACCATTCCACCATAAATAAATTAACAACTGCTAAAAAAACTCCAAACAAACATTTCTGTGTTGAATATCCTTCTGCTTTGAATTCCAGAATTCAAAGGAATGGAAAACACCCTAAAGTGAAGTGAACATATCTTCCAGGGCTGATATATAATCTCTCAGTATCTTCTTCGCTGTGTTTCTACTGGACTGTTTCAGAATATTAACTCTCAAAGTAAGGAACATTGCTTGTGCAATTTTAACTGTTGTAAAAATAGGTTAAATTTATCTTAAGGTATTTGAGTGTCTCATGGCATTACCTTCTATCAGCGGTCCCAGTCCAGGACAAGTCTGGGATGACTGGTGGGGCTTAATTCCCTTTTGACATTTCAGGATTTGCTGCTGCTTGTGCCACTCTTTCTTCTCTTATTGCATTATTAAATGTTATGTGGGAAGGATAATATGTTAACAGTAATAAAGCCCTGATGAACTGGCCAATTCCTCTAGTAGCCAAGTATTAATTTTAAGTGTTTCTCTTCATTAAGAGGTCTTCAAGAATTGCAGCGTAGTAGATTATTTTTCCAGAACACTTGAGATTATGCCCTTATGGCAAATTTCACAGCAAAATGAGTGAAAATTATATGAGCCATCAACTTATAATAGTTATACCCTACTCCTACAGCTCTGGCTTCATCTTTCCCAGACTGACACTGCAATGGAAGATTCTCATTGACCTGTGTGTTGGCAATAGAACTGAGAGTACAGGAGTGTGTGTGGTGCTGACAGCTGAGAAGCACAGGCAAAATGTAAAAACAAACCAAGTTTGAACAGTAGCCAATGTTGTCAGAAGGAACTGGAAACGCAGGGTTTTTTCTCAGCCAGTGCTGTTCAGCAACAGGGCCTGTTTGCAGCTGATCCACCTCTAAATGTGACCCCTCACTGGGAGGCTGGATTCACTTTCTCACATTTCATTCTTCTGGCTTCTACCCCCAGAATATCGTTCACTTGGTGGTGCTCACCTGCATATTACTGCAATCCCCCTAACAGGCAGGCAGCTACATATTGTTCAGGGCAGCTCTTGCCATCCCAGACATCCCTTGCCATCTTGGGGGTGAGGAGCCCTTTACTTTTACCCTCCAGAGTGTCTTCCTGGGCATGAAAGGGGTGAATGTGGGCAGTGGGTTTCTGACAGCACATGGTTGCAGCAAGGTCTTTTGAAGGTCATGCTGCTGCAGCAGGAAAGACACAAACATGTGAGTGAAACAAACCACAAGGAAATAATGAGTTTTAACCCCACAGGTCCCCTTTTGTCAGCGTAGTAAGGTTACCAAAACTAAAGCTTCAAATCAGTGCCACTGTGATTTTTAATGGAACCCTGACCTCTCTCAGACAAAAGGAATTTAAAATCAATTGATTTTCAAGGTAGGATTTGGTGAGAGACAAAGAATGGCTTTGGGGTTTTTTGGACCCAGTGTACTGAAAAAAAGAATTGTGAAGCGTGATCATCAGCTTGTTAAATTACAGGACTGTCCAAGGTATCTGATATTGATGCCCCTGCCTCTAACAATATTACTCTCAAGAGGTCAGCAGTGGTGATTTATTGGCTTGCAGCAACTGAGAGGTTTATTCTGGCTAAATTCCTAACTCAAATACACCTTCAGAGAGGTGGAGTGACCTAGGAAAATGTGAAAATATCTAAAATAATTTGTTGCTAATTGTCTCTTAGCCTTGGAGTCTCTCAAACTTCTTTCTAACACAATGGGATTGAAATGAAAAAAAAAAAAAAAGGAAAACAAAAGGGCAGATTAAGGCTCTGCGATCTGATGCTTTAATAAAAATTACACTCCTGAGTGAAATTGCAGCTGTCAAGGAGCAGTGAACTCTGTAACTGGTATTGCATTGCGTGTATTCTGACCCAAACACCAGCTCCTTTGATTTCAACAGTTACTGAAGATTGTTCTAGTTTTAAATGAGATCAGAGATACAGAAAAGCTTTAATGTTTGTCATTTATGTGTCGTATTAGTACAAGGCAGATCTCTGAAATAACGTGGCCCAGAAGAAGAAATACTCAATTGTTTGTTCCCATTTATTCTTCTTCTGCAGGCAAGTGTACTAATAAGGCAGAAATGAATGCAGTGACGGAACTACAGGTAAGTGCCACGTTACTGCATCAGAGAAGACTTGCCCCGTGTCTGGGTTTATGGAGAGCAAAAATAGCTGCAAACCAGTCTGTCAGTCAAACTCATTTTAGTTAGGAAATGCCTGTGAGTTTTTCAGGAGGCTCACACAAGGTTCAGTTGGTCTTGAAGCCTCAGTTCCTGGAACCCTGGGATTATGCCAGGCTCGCTCCGTGCTTTAGTTGAAAAAAGGTGAGTTTGGTTTTAAAATTGCAAAGGGAAAACTGAACAGAGAAAAGAAATCTTCTTTCAGGATGTTAATGAACAGTTGTTCAGTGTGTTGCCTGACGGGAAATGCTTAGCAAAACTAAGTGTCAAAAAAACCATAAAATCAGTAACATTGTAGAAAATTCCCAAATATGGGTGCATTTTAAATTTTGTGACTCTTGCAATGGCAAGAACTGACATGATTTCTTAACAACTCCTCTTTCTCTGCTGGCCACTCATCTAGTGTAGGCCAGGGCACAGTTTGCTCTGTTTTGTGCTCTGCCAGCTCCTTCAGCTTTGTATCCAGCTGTCATCCCCAGGGCTTCTCCACCCAGGACTGCCTGTGCTCTGAGGGCTCACAGCTTCTGCGTGGTGTGAAATCTGGTTCCCTCCTCTTACCTCTCCGCTGGGCACAGCTGCCCCTTGCTTGCAGCCACACCAGGAGCCCTCTGCCTGCTGGCACGGTCTCAGCTCAGCAGCTCTCAGCAGCAAGCACCACCCATGGTCAAGCCCTGCCCTGTGGGAATCACTGCCAGAGTCAGAGAGATGAGGGAGAGTGCACCAACAAAGATTCCTGGGAGGAAACAAAGCTCATGCTTGACGTGCAGGCAAGGTGCTGGGCCTGAGCTGATCTATGTGTGTGCTGACAGATGGTCTGACTTGAAATACTCTCTCCAAATTCCATTAAGCCCCGGGAAGGCAGCGGGCAGCCAGCAGCCGTGAGGAAGTAAGTGGTTTCTTATTAACCAGCCCCCACGCTTCCCAACCCCTGCTAACAGCAGCTGGTGGAGTGTCTTTTCTGGATGTCAGTTATCTCTGTCCATCTGGCAGGTACTTTCAAGCCTGCCAAGATGAGTATAAATAGAAGGGCTTTTAGGGAAGAAATGGCAGACCTCCACTGCAGACCCTGTATGTGCTGGGTTTTGAGGGGTCTTTGTGGCTTTTTCTTCAAAGCAGTGTTTTACCATGGATGTTTTAGTATTGGCATGGATGAGAAAGTTTTCTGTAAAAAGAAAAGAATTACTTTCTTCAAGAGAAATTTTTGAGGCTGTTGTCTTGCCTCATTTTCGAATGTTGTAAAGAATGATCCTCAAATTTAGATGAAAGGTTTCTTCTGATTTTATTTTTTTCACCAGGGAAATAAAGACTGAGGCAGTGGTTCCAGATTAGGATCAGAGGGACTGAGATTTTTTTATTTAGAGCCCCAAAATGAAGGAAACTGAATTTATGTTTTGTGGGATTTCAGCAATGTTGCAACCAGGATCTTGTATAAGCACCAGCAGTGTGCAGGAGAGAGGCACCATGGTAGCGACACTTTTAATGCTCTTCTCTGCCCACACCTTTCAGGACATCATCTAGAAGAACACCTTGTTTTCAGGTGTAGATCTGGTCTTGAACAAACCATGCTCAGATTTGGCAGTAGTGGTCCAGTGAGTCTGAGTGTTGGCAGGGAAGTTAAATGTCAGTGGGTCGAGAATGATGCTGGCTAGAGATCTTGGGTTCTGAGTGTGGGTGTAGCACTTCATTTCCACCTGAGCATTGCAATGCCCGCCTACATCCATTGCTCGGTGTAACCCTCTGTTGTTGTTATGATTACTTTGTTCAGATCCAGGTATCTCCAATACTGTGCTCTATCCCTGGGCTAGTGGTCTGAATTCCTCCTAAAAACTGTGGGGAGATGAGCACTTTGTCTGGTTCTGACATGGGCTGCTAAAGTCAGGTGAGATAACTCCCCTCTCATATCCAGTCCCTAACTCAGAGGGCAGACATGAGTTACAGATATTACAGCAATGGAAGTTCAGGTTCTTATGGTGGAAAGACAACATGAACTACCTTGTGAGCACTGGTGTTTCTAGGTGGCTTTTAAAATGGATATTCTCTATAATAATGCAAACTGGGAGCTCACTAGTACTGATTTCCATGGCTGACAAAGCACAGGGAAAAGCTGAGTTTTGCCTTTTGGGCAGAAAGCTATGTTGGCTTTTCCTGGTTCAAGTGGGCAAATACTGGCGGGAAAAGTTGGGAAAGCCATGAGAAAAAGCAGGAGGGAATTGGAAGATGCAGCTTAACAAGATGAAGACAGATCCCACTCGAATGGGTGGCAAAAACTAACCTTTTTCATCAGACTGAGTTGACAGCCCAGGCAGTCAGCACTGGGTCCCCTTCAATGGAGAGCACGCTGTCCCAGCCATTTCGTGTCAGCCAACAGACAATTGCTGTGTGCTCATAAATTGTGTATTTCTTTACTGTGCATGGTTATTTCTATTGTGGTGACAGCTCCAGGGTGCAAAACTAATCCTGAGGGCTGAAGTTTAGGTGAATGAGGTGAATATCCTTGTGATTTCTATCAGTTGCCATGAAAATATTTGACAGAATAATTTGTGTTTTCTAAAGTGGACAAAGTGGGCTTGTTGATAGCAAGTGCTAAAATAGAGTATGCCCTGCAGCATAAGTTTGTACACTTCCTCATCTTTCAATCAAATATGACTGTAAGATGCCCTCTCCTTATGATCAGTGTCAATCATATCCATGTCCCACAAAGCTTGAGGATCTTAGTGGAGCAGGTAACACCGCAGGGCAGTGGTGAGATGTGTTTCAGGACTTGCAGAAACGTGGAGTGTCTTCTCGTCTCATGAGAACAAGTGAATTAGCTGACCTCACGCTCACCTTTAGTAGTGTCTTTTGCTTTAAGTATCTCATCTGTGTATGGCTTCCCTGGCCCCACGTTGGGCTTCTCTAACTGGGGGAGCCCTCCTGGAGCAGTTCTGTGTCAGGAACAAGAGACGCATTGGACGTTTTCAGTCTTCAGCTTCTGTTTTATTGTTATCTTATCAAAACTTCAGCATGCCGTCTGCACCAGACCTTGCATGCAGGAAAACAGCACAAAAAATGGCCCCAGATGTACAGTTTCAATGTCTTTTAAGGCTGAACTAAAACTAAACTACCCAATTAAGAAATGACACCTAGATTATTTCCCCTTTTAACCCAATAACTAATCCCTTAAGACCTGCAATGCAGACTTTTCTGTCCAATTGCAAGGTACCACCCAAACCAATGAAGAAGAAGGAAGAAAAAGGAACTCGAGACAACACCCTATACCCTCCATCTTGTTCCCATCTACAACATACTAAAAATCCTGAAACCTAAATTTCTCACCAAGTGATACACCTACACTACTCTCTATAATCTATTTCACACTTTTGTGTATTCTAGTCTATCTTGAAGTCTAGGGAACTTTTTCCATGAATGAGGGTCAAAGTCAGTGCTCCCCTGGGGGTCAGGACCCCCCAGAGCAGACAGAGAAATATTCCCGGTGCCCTGGGTTTCCAAACCTGTGGTATTTTATTTATCCTCCCTCTGTATGAAATATTCCTTGTCTCCTCAGAGTCCCTGGTACATACATGCCTGTCAAAACCCCACTGTGTTTATCAGGAGCTCTTTTTTCGCTTGGGATACCCATGCATCTGTTACGCTGCTGTCTGCTGGGTGAAAAGATAAATCCTCCAGCCAGAGAAGGCAAATCAGCAGCTTATTTGTTTATTTTCAGTATCATCTTCTGGAGGCTGAAGGCATAGCAGGGGGAGTAGCCGTGCCGGCTGCTTGCTCTGCAGGCTGCTTGTGGATGCTGCCTGTGTCGGCGGCACGAGGCCAGCCGGGTTGCCCTTTGGCAGCGTGGCACGGTGAGATGGATTGGATGGCATGTGGTCTCCGTGCTCGAGTGCCCGGGGAGCTGGCTGGGAGCAGCGCTGGAGCACGCTGCCAGGCACGCGCTCGCCTTCCATGGATGCAGCAGGCTGCTTGCTCCTGTCTGTCTGTCAGAGCCCTGTGCTGCCTGCGCAGCCCCTGCCGGGACAGCATGAATGAAACTCTGGTAATTACTACAGCATGACTTCACTAGAACCATATTGCTGGGGTTCATCACCAGCTCATTAATTAAATCGTTGCCATGGTGATGGTTGCCTTGGTAGCATGAAATCCTTTTTCCTCCTTTCCCCCTCCTCCTCTCCGCTTCACAGGGTTTCTCATTCATAGCCTTGTGTTTTACATGAATGAAACCAGAGGGAATCACGGGGCTAGGCAGAGAGGTACTTGAGGAAAGATAATGCCTGTTTTCCACCACGCCTGTCACCTTGTGGGCATGAACGAGCACTCAGCCCTGTGCCCGTGTTTTGCTTTTCTTGTGTACATAAAATCTGCCTCACAGCCATCCTGCTTTTTTCATTTACTGCTTTTAGGTCAAATCCTGATTATCCTGAGCACCTGTGTTATTCTGGGGTCCTAGGACCGGCTCCTCTCATTTTCACTGCTGCAAGGGAACTACTGGGCACTTCATTTGCAGTCCAACTGCAGAGCCTTGGCAGTCTTCCAGAGCTGAGATTTTGCTCATGTGGGTTTTCTGTGCTTGATTAAATCACAATATTTCCTCTGGCTCTGAAGCCAGAAAGCACCATTAGCTCTTCAAGACTGGCCACCTGCATAGTCCAGATCAGGGACTCCCTTCCAATGGCTTCTGCTTTATGCCTGGAAGCTTCTGGTGGAGCTGTGATTTCCTTGTCAGAAGACGTCTCATCTTTGTATAGATGTAACTTGTGATGGCAAACACTTGTGCTGTGGTAGTCTTTCCAGGTGTTTAAGCACCCCTTACTGTTAAGAATCTGCTTCCCCAGCGTGCTTGGTGAGTCTTGTTTGGCATGACTTCTCTTTCATGGTCTTTGATTACCTGTGGGCACTTTCTTATGACATCTAGCAGCTCTCTTCTTCACAGAGTTTGGATCCTTCCTAGTCCCCATGGACACAGATGGTTGGTTGATGATTTGCCCTGAGCTCACCATTCTGCCCACATCTCGCTGTAGATATTTAGAAAAGAAAATAATCCTCAGTGGATAGCAAGACATGTCTGTATTCATTTTGTAAGAGTGTTTTTCTAGTTAAAAATATTCAAAGTAATAATATGGATGTTTCAACGTTCAAAAGAAATGTTTTCATAGCACAAAATTGAGAGCATGTGGTTTGTAGACCTGTGAGGAAGTACAGCCTGTTGGGACAGTGTCAGAGGAGCAGACAGGTCCCAGAGCCTGAAGTGACCTTGCCCATATAGGTGTTGGGAGTGGTCACTGGTGGGTGCTGTCCTTTGAGCCACCTCATTGGGAACGATGCAGTTGGTATGGGCCAAAATCACACCTCTAGTGTAAGAATGGTTAGGTTGTTTGCATGATGGGGACTACTCTGGAGTTCATCTTTCTCCCTCACTCTGTTTTATATAAAAGTCTAGACACGGCATTAGAAGTGGGGGTAAAATTTAGCCCATGGGATGGATTATCCCTTGTCTCATTACTATCAGGCTTCACACAACTTTGTCTGAAGCTCTTGGCAGTGGCAGTGCTCTGAAGGAGGTCTCTCAAGCAGATGGAGGTAGGGGTTGAGCAAAATTGAAAATCCATATGTTTTTGACTTGGCCCTACCCAGAAATGTGAAAAATTGCCAGGGCTGTGCATCAACTGTGTTTTTTCCAGCCAAAATGTGTTCTCTCTGTCTGCGTGTTCTTTCAGAGATGCATGAAAATTTCCTGAAAGTGCCATAACAACTGGGACACCAGGCAAAGAAGAGGACCTGCCTGTCTGGGAGCTCACAGCTGTCACACATGGCTGTGTTGGTTTTGATGTAAGGCTTATTTAGCACAGATATGAGGACAAGCAGAGCCAGACCATATCTCTACTGTATTTGGCTGCCAAAGTGCTTTCAGCCCATCTGAGGGTAAAAGAAGGACCCCAGTTGTCTCACTGCCTGTAAGTTACTAGTATGAGTGACTAGGAAATTCTTGGCTCTGTCTGAGAAAATGTCCTGTACTAGAGAGGGGAAAACTGACGTGGTTCTGGCCTGCCCCTTTGTAGGTTGTTACTTGGTTTCTCACTGTGGTTTTCCTTCCCCTTCAGTTTTCTGCACTAATTTTGTAATAACAGTTAGCGCTGGATTTCATAACACAGACATACAACATGCAATTAGATATTGCTTTGTGTGAAATAAAGTAGCTGTGAGTCATATCCAGACAAGTGAATTATCTGTGATTATTCAGCCAAGAAGAGAGACAGTGGTAAGCAGAGGAATGTGCACACCAAGGGCTACACATTATTATTAGCATTTCCATACTATTAGGAAGCATAAGGAGGAAAGCAATACCATATACTATGGCAGGGTTTATTGGGATGTCTGTGTGTAAACATCCATGTGATCAAGTCCTCATTGGGAGGAACAGGTGATTTTCTTCTGATCCTAAGACTTGTGCATCCAAAGGACAACACACAAGTCATATTGCTAGGTCTTTCTCTGTTTCTAAAAAGAAAAAAAAAACCAACGGGGTAGGAGAAGATACATATATATCTTTTAGAATTCTAAATTTATATGAAGCAAATCTTGTATATGAGGACTTAGCCTAATGGGGAACTAAGATTTCTTCAAAGGGAGATGGAAAAAAATAGATTTCCAGCACAGCCCTTGTTTGATGTATCTCTTGGATCTGCTTCTTCTTGTCCTCTGGGAATGAAAGGTCATATTATGAAGGGGCCTTGGCTGTGCAGAAACAGCTGGGAAACCTTTTGGAGTGAGGAGTTGCTGGTTTTGTGAAGCAAGGTGGCTTTTGCAGTGGTCACCCAGTGTGTTTGTTGTTTATTGGCAGGTAGGCAGCTTAGGGGCTGGGACTGCAGTCCGGGGTGCGGGCAGGGGGGCAGTTTGCATTTCCTGAGTGTCAGTGCATCAGCCAGTGAGAGGGACAGCAGGGGATGGTGTGGGCAGGGAGCGTGCCAGCTGCCGGCTCCGCGCAGTTGCACACTTCTTGTGGCAAGGGTGATTCCTTCTGAAGGTGTACATTGAAACTGGAGGTCTTTCTGCAAGGCAAGAGGCACTGGGAAGAGACTGACAGCACTTGCTAAAGAGCATCTTCACAGTCCTCGGGGCATTGCTTCGGCCACCCAAAGAAGTTTGTTTTCCATCCATTGCAGAGAATCAGTTGACCCTTCCCCAGCCAGTCACAAATGCCTCCATCTGTAAAATGACAGTGAGAAATGCTTAATCTTCCAAGATGAATCTAACAGATGCTTCTCCCAGGAAATGAACTAAAGGTTGCAGCTTTGCTTGAGCGATTGTGAGTCAGGTATGAGTCATTTCTCCCTTGAAGGGCATCTGGATGTGCTTTGCTGATAAACACACAAAGAGCACAAAGCCTGAGGTGAAAGGTTATCCCAGGAAGGAGAAACTAGAAAAAAACAAAAACCACAAAAAAACTCAGAGATATACCAGTGTACCCAGAACCTTCCTCTGTGGCCCACAGGATGCATTAACTGTGGGTTTTAACGACATTGTTTCTCAACTTCCATTGCATACTGACTTGGAAAAAGCTGAGAGGAGCCTTCTGTTAAAATGGAATTTGGATATTAGTATTATATCTATTGTTTCTGTGGCTTCTGATTGCTGCAGGTGCATCGAACCCAGGGAAGTGGGAATTGTGGAAAAAGTACTCCTTCAGCTGTTTTTCCACACCAAAGCAAGGTGGTCTGAGTACAGATTAGAGTCAGAGAGTGATACTGCAGAGCATCTGACACCTCAATAACTGATCTGTATGAAAAAATAGTCATTTACAGGAAATAACGTGGTACTGGCTGGCTTTCCAAAGCAATCATAAATTAATAAAGTTGGTGCAGAAACTGATGTCCAAAATTATCTGGCCTTGTGCTATGCAGATCAGGATAAGGAATCACAGCATTTCTGCTTAGTTTTAAAAAGATCACAAGAAGAGGCACTGGACTATAAAGAACTGGGTGTAAAACTTGTTTCCAGGAGCAAGCCACAACTGGTTTTAGATGGTCCTGTTAGCTCAGTGGTAATCCCTGCTCCCACAGAGGTAGGAAAGCTGGCTGCAGCAGCAACTAATTAGCATTAATTGTGCTTCATCTGATGGGGCTAATCCTAGCCAAGTGCAGCCAGACACCAATTTTCATACATTGTCGTTCTGACCATTTTACTATCAAGCTGTTCCTTAGTGATGTACATTTTTTTATGGCACTGGGCCTACAAAAAGCAGTAGCTTTAGGAGCATCCTGCTTTAGGAAGCCACTGGAGCGTGGTCTGTAGGAAGAGCTCCTATCCTTTACCAGGCTGACAGATACATCAGGGAGAGGCCAGACGGGCTTGCCAGCACACAAGTCCATTCCCAGGTCAGGCATGAAGATGCTTCTTCCAAGTAGAGGCAGGTCAGGAGCAGCTACTGTGAGTTCAACTTAATTATGCTAATCAATCAAGCAATTAGAGGGATAAGGGTGCTGACTTGTGGGGACAAAGAAGTAGCCAGCCTTTTTGGGCTAGTTATCAGCTGAGTTTGGGCTAGGAATAGAGGTGGTGTGGAAGATTGATATAAAAAATCTCTGATTGTGTGTATGGCTTCAGATGTTGTGGAGGTTATGATTTTTAGATTTTAGACTTATCCAGAGCCCACACTTTGCCATGTGGCAGAATAGGTACACTGATGGCGATGCAGCATCTTCTGGCTGCTGCCTGCTTTGAGCTGGTGCTGGCAGATGCACGGAGTATCTGTGTTCCTCGCTTATTTGTGTTGCAGGAGATCCCTGTCCTCTCCCCACACTGACTGAGAAAGCTCTAGCTCATCCCTGGGACCATTTCACATTTGTCATCATGACAGCTGGAGGGTTGGATCACGTTTGGATCATCTCATAGCCAAACTGTCATGCATGTCCCTGACCTGAGCAAGCACATTATCTTCTGCACCAGCTACTCAGAAACTGACTTTCACCTGTGGATTTGTGCCTGGCACAGCCACGGGTTGAAAATCATCAGGAGAATGAGAGGCCAAAATGTGATCAAGATTGAGAGGTTTGCCCTTGTAGCCCTGTGCCATGGTGCAGATGAGAAATGCCAACCTTTTGAGGGCCATAAATATGCATAGCCAGGATGAAGGAACAGCACAGAGGAGAGTTTTTTGGACTCAAGCATCTCTTCCAAAAGTGTTCTTAACTTGAGGAGCTGAAGCATTTACTGTGTCCCTTGGAAGTCATTTTATCTACGTCAGTTACCTTGACTGGAAAAACACAAGCGAAGAAAGAGCACACCCTTCTTAAAGCAATAGGTATCACTCAATAAAGGACACATTGTTTATCCTTCCTCAGGTCTGAAATAGAAGCAGCAGACTTGAAGGTTAAACCCAAGCTACACAGTATTGCATTAGGTGTGTACTAGTGAGGTCACCTCTGCAAGAAAAGGTGTCTAACACCTGTGAAATAGAGGAGGGAAGAGAGAAGCAGAAGAGGATGTCTCTGAAGGGAGAGAGATCAGCGTGTCCTGATGAAGAGGGTTGTAATGGCTGCAGCTTTCCCTGCCTGGAAGTGAAAAGCACCTTCAGGCCAGGCCTGCAGGGATAACATACTAGCCTGCTCTGTTTTCTCCTCCAGACCTTGCTGTCACATACAGGCTTTGACAAAACAGAAGCAAGGCAGGCTGGAAAACTTCCTCAGAAATAGAAAAGTCAAGAAGTATTCTACTCAGAACAAGGCTTCCCAAGGCTGGTGACGTACTTCAAGATAGTGAGTGATCGACCTCAACAGCAGAAGGGAAAAAAACAACAAAACTATCTGTTCTTCCCTCTGGCAGGCTCCAGTGCCTTGGGAGACAGCTCTGCTGACTCATTCAGAAAGCAGTTTTCAAAACACGACTCCTTCTCTTGTATCTAGACAGCTCTTTTCCCTGGGAACAGCAACCCACCTGCCCCAGTCAGCAAAGGCAGGCTGGGAAACCTGCCCTCCTCCTGCTCTTTTCTGGCCTCTGGCTCAGGTTCCTTGGCACAGGCACCCTGCACTCCCTGGTCTGCACTTAATTCTCAAAATTGCATATCCTAATTGCATAAAAAGCTGGGGTCTGATGTTTGGAAGTTTCTCCATTGTGATGCTCATCTCCTGTGCTCTAGGGTAGCAAGCCATGAAAACCAGTAAATAAATAGCTATTAAAAATACAAGGAGCATTAAACAAAAGAGATGCTGGTTCAGTTTTTTTCCTGTTAAACAGTTGGTTTCTTCTACATAAAGACAGGAGCCCGGTGCAAGGTAAATATAACTGCCTGCTTTAAACATATAAATTCTGTCCCAGGGAGGTGGGTCTGTGCTGGTCCCACTGCAGGCTCTGTACACGCAGATGTACTCGTGGGTGCTGACAGCATGGCATGTTGGATGGCCCTTTTTGTGTGAACAAATCAGGAATCCTTTATCTAGTTCCTAGCCAGAGGACATCACTATGTCATTCTGTAGGTGCTAAGGAGTTTTTTTTGGCTTGTGGGCAGATCAGGGAAAGCTACTGGGTCAATCAGAGTATCAAGATGGCTGCGTAGGAGGACAGCCCAAACAGGGCCACATTTCCTCAGAGATCTCTGAGGAAATGGTACCGGAACTCTTTCCACAGGGAACTTTTAGTGCTGGCACCATCGCAGCCTTCCCCCAAGCTGTGGTTGTGGTGGCTGTGTGGGGAAAAAGTAGAATTTTATTCACATGGCTCTTGTCAGGGCTCACTCAGTCCCAAAGAAGACATCTGTGCTGGAGAAAGGAGCGAACTCCTCAAGGTTTTCCCCACAAGTTGCCATGACTTTGACTCAGGTGGAATCAAGCTGGCATCAGTAGCATCATCCTCTGAGCAACCTCACAGCGGTGAAACTGATAGGAAATAGGGGAGCTTCCTGTAGGAGCTGCTTGGTGGCAGCTTGGGTGAAAGGGGGGATACACAGTAGTTGCCTCATCTAAGTGGCACAAGCAGGCTCTTGTGAGCGGATGTGCGAAGCATTTTATCTCTAGTCTGCTTCCCAGGAAGTCAATTACTCTTCCCCACTTTGCAGGGGGCAGGCAGCACATGCAGTTTCTGTAGGCAAACAAGGGGCTGGTGAGCAAAGAGGACCTGGGGCCTGGGCATCTGTTTCACAGGAGATTGGATCAGATCTGAGGGCTGTGACTGGCTCATCTGCCTTCCTGGCTGGTGACAGCTGACAGCTGTGGAAGACAGAGGGAGAGAGGGAGGCTTGATGTGAAAAGAAAGGGAGCTGGAATTGCAAAAACACACTGATGATGGTTTTGCTAGTAGAATTCCAATTCCAAATCTACATGTGATGAATTAAAACCTGAAATGGTGTTTAGCAAACGCTGCTTGCCAGGCCAAATTAGCAGCCTCATTTGTTGCCAGTGGCAGCTCTTTAAAACTCTTAAAGACGGGCTCCTTTTAAAATGTGGCATAAATAGGATGTTTTCTCAACAGTAGCATTTCCTCGCTTGAGCATCGCAGTAATTTTTGTCCCCTTTGGTCTCCCACAGCTGGTATACCAAAAGAAAACGCCAGCACAAAACCCAGCCAAGCTCCTTGGAAATGTAAATAGACCGGAACCACTGGTGTCCTCTTAACACAGCATCAATCACTGCTGGGTGCTGGAAGTGGCAACACGTTTGTTGCACTCCAGGCAGCCATCGCGGGCAGCAGATGGAGAAGGTTTAAGACCTTGTAGCGCTGTTTTGGAGTTTCTCTGCAGAAAATGGAGCACAGATGGGGTGTGCTTTGACCTGCTCACTCAGTTAACTGCAAAATCCTTGTCTTTTCAGACCAGCTCTGTATTTATCTCTGGGCATCTCTGTTTATCTCTGTGGCATGGCTTGGAAACCCTGCACATACTCACTACTCATGCTAGTCTTTGTTGGCTGTTGGCTGAGCTTCCTATGGATTTGAGGTGAATTAGCAGACAGTAAACTAAGACAGGTCCTTATCTGCTGGTGGGTTCTTCTCAAGAAAAATTAACCCATTTACTTTCTCCTAGCAGACTGTGTTTCCAAAACCAGTAGTTTTTGGAGACAGTTGCTGCAGGGGAACTGCAGCTGGTGATCAGCACCACATCCATCAGCCAAAAGAACAGAAACAGATCCATCCATTACAGAGGATTCCCATGCCTCAGAGACTTCTCCCAGAAGGCAGAGGAACCTTAGAAAGCAGTGGATGATGGGCTCTCCATTGGAATGGTGGTGTTACGAGATGCTTTGAACCGTTGATGAAGTGTGAGGAGGCTTTTAGCCAGAGTATGTTCTGAGCAGTAAATACTGGCTTTACCAAACAAAGAATAAGAAGAAGCCTGCTGAGAATTTTAGGGCAAAGGGAGAAATTATTTTAAGGAGAAAGGAATATAGTAAATACTGTGTTGTGCTGTGGTTTACCTTGCAGGATGGCTCTCATTAGGAAATAAGGGCAGATGTGATTTCTTGGGTATGCCACATTTGTGGTGAACAGGCAACAGTCACAACAGTGGATGGAGCTTCACCTGGCCTGTTTCAGATTTCTCTTGGCCAGGTCTACATGACACACACCTGACTGCTTTGCTCTGTTGATCATTAGGAAGGTAGTAAGTGATCCTGATGGACACAAGAGGTAAGAAGATGACTATTTTGGAGGCTATACCAGAAAAACTGCTTTCAGAGCTTGTTTTATTAGAGTAGTATTTGTTTTGTTTTTAGGGATGAATTTTGGGCTGTGTGGAGTAAGATAACTCATTGTTATATTTTCCTGAGCACCTCATGTAGGAGCATGCCAATTCTTGGATGTCCTTGTGGGATGTTTGTTTCGCAGCCAATTTGTGTTTCAAAGCTTGCATTTTCCAAGAACACCGGGTGGTTAAGCGAGTCATTGTTTTTCAGGTTACTCTCTCTTTCATGCCACGGAGCAGCAAGGGGTGCATGACGCAGCAGCCTACAGGAACTGCTGAGGATTTGTAGTCACTAAGGCTGGCACATACTAGAGGGGATTATGATTGTGCTGATGGTAATGGGACTGATGGATCAATCCAGCCTGTGCAGAACCACAGCTCAGAGCAGGGAATGATTTCTTGCCACTGTGGGAGGACATTCACACCACCTCTTTCTTTTAAGATGTTTATCATATGTTGCCTCCAGGGAGGATGGTTGTGAGCCAGAGCCTAGCCTGGGAGCTCTTATACATCTTTTTCTCCTCCCTAACTACAGGTGGAGCTGAGGGGCCACTTTCTAACTTAGGACAAGTCTTGCTGCCTGAAGTAGCATAGATTTCCTTTTTCCCTGAGTATATCCTCCTGCTTCCCTTCATCTCCCTTTACCAAACCAGTTTGAGGAGCTGATTACACACACATATGCCTACACACAGAGCAATAGCACTTCACTGACTCTGCTCCCTGTATCCCACAAACTTCAGGATTAATGCAATGAAAATGGTGGGCAGGACTAGACATCTCAGGGCAGTGGCCACCATTGTCAGAAGAAGCCATGAGCTCGGCCAGGCCTTAAATCTGAAGGCCCATCTTTGGGGATTCTGACCTTGAAGGACCAGCCTAGAACTTGCTGGAGCTGGCAGAAGACGATATTAGTATTGAACTTGGGGAGATGCTCTGAGGTAAACAAAAAGCACAATGATGCTTGGGGGAGCACAGCTTTGCTCCAGAGACCTGCAAGGCGGTGTGGATACCTGACCGTTGCTACTTGACTGTTGATACCTGAGCTGCTCCTGCCCATCTGTGACAGAAGTGCACTTTGATGTAGAGCAAACCCCACTGGTGTTTGCTAAACATGCAGAAAACCTCACTCTCCAGTGCATCACTCAGAACTATGTCAGATTTCCCTGCCACAGGAGCTAGTCCATTCTTCTGCACACCTGCCCGATGCCCTTCAGGGATTAACAACCCATGGTAGAGCCTGAGCTGGATCTGGCACAGATGGACTCTCTGTCCCCGTCCCTGACTGCTGCAGCTGGGCAGCTCTCAGGGCAGGGGCTCCTCTTGAAGCTCCTCTTTTGGAGACCAGATGGCTCTCCCAGATGCAGCATGGGGGAGCCAGGGGGGAGGCAGAGCTTGGCTGTAGATACAATTGGTGTAAAAGATGTAAAACCAGCAGCACTGTTTACTTTCTGCCCAGAATGGACGATGCACCTTCACCTCTCCACGCAGTGCCATTAGCAGTGCTATTGTGTTTATTATTATTTTCCTCCCCATTGTTAGAAGACGAGATTCCATTGTTGTTATTTTTAACCTGCCGGTTCCGGAGCTTTAGGATGCTACCTGCCGACCCTCTGTTTTGATTCAAATCATACCTTTCTCCTGGTGTCATTCCTATCACAGTGACAAGCCTGTTCCTGAAAACAACAATGGTGCATTATTCAGACTTTGACTTTGCAGCTGATGGGAGATAAAATTATAAAGAGGGGTAGGTGAATCATCTGCTCTGAAGCACTGATGAATACACACGAGATGCTCGGATCGCAGCTCTGCGTGTTACAATGGATGAGTGGAGAAAGGGGAACAGTAGGAGATTCAGACAAATGCAGGGAAGCAAAATGGCCATACATGCTGGTAGGAGGGTGTCTTTCTCACTCACACGCTGGACTCTCCTGGCAGAACTGGAGCTTTATGATAGTGCTTTCCCCCTTTTTTTTTTTTTTTTCTTTTTTTGTCACTCCTGCCTTGTAGTGGATTCAGTGAGAAAAGGGGGCTGCTGTGGCATGAAGATGGGGATCCTCCTTTCACTGTGTGGTCACTGTCACCCACACCGTGCACCACAGAGTGTGTGAATGCCTGGAGAGGGGCATCAACAGAGGACTGGTGGCTCAATAGAGGACTTTGAGAAGAAGCTCCTGAGTACACCAAGGCACATACAGCTTGGGGGATGGACCAAAGTAACAGAGCTTCATGTTCATTTTTAAAAATCCATAAAATTCTTTCCCCTACATGTTAAAGAGATAGAGAACATATTCTCTTTTTCTCCAGCAACTCTTTACTTTGCTTCTCTCACCTCAAAAAACAGGAAAATGTGCTTGCTTCGAGAGCTTTTATGTCTTAAAAATTGAGAGGGTGGAAAGCTCTCTTGTTCTTTATTTTGCTTCACTTGGAAGACCTGGAAAACACAAAAGAAAGTACTTCTTTGAATATTTGGTTTTGTTCTGTTACTCTCCTTCAAAATGTGTCCTTCAAGCTTATGAACAAGCTTTTTGAATTTTTATGGAGGAACCAGAGGATTCAGAAAATAAATCTTCACTTTTCTAAGTGCCAGATAATATCTCCAAGGCATGAATCCTGCCATAATATCAGGAACTTCTTTAGCACTAGACCAGTGCCAAATCTCACCAGTTAGGTGAGAAGTCCAGAAGGTGACCTGAACATGGTGTCTCCATGTGTTGTAAGAGATAAGACATTACATGCCAGAAGGCTCCTTCAGCTTGTAGAGTCAAGTCCAATAAAAAACGAGAAATAGCTATGACAAATAAAGCTTGTGTACTATTTAACAGGTGGGTGGGTGAACCATTGGCATGAAAAGTGAGGGAGACATCTTTCTGGTCAAAGTCAGCTCACCTAAGCTGACTTTCCAAAATTTCTACTACACAGTATGAAGCAGGCTATTTTTAAGGAGATAAGGAAGGACCATTGACTTCATGCTGACGTCTCATTTCACTGCATTGTGGTTGAAGCACCTGCTGTGGTAGAAAGGTCTGCAAACCAATATTGAGACCAAACTGCTCGTTCATATGTATGAAACACTGTGACGGGGCTGGATGTGTCAGTTGCTCTGTCATTTGCAATAATGTAAAGACGATGGACATAAGAGATCTTCCTCCAGATATAAAAGAGGAATGAAAAGTGTGAGGGTTTTCCCCTGTTCATAGAAATCAGCCCCAGGGCAGCTGACACAGTTTCCTTTGGAGCAGTTGTGCTCTGCCCAGCTGTACAGAGCTCTCTGTTTCTGCAGGGTCACAGAGGCTCTAGGTGCCCTTCTCTGTAGCACTGACTCTCTGTAGTCATTTAACAACTTCCCATTTATTGCAAAACCACTATTCACATTCCATTAGACTGGGGGAGGGGAGGGCTGTATGCAGCAGTAGCAATGTACGTTGTCATGGTTCACAAACTTGTGGCATTTAACAAGTGAGAGGAAATTGCATTTTTCCCCACTGTAAAGCAGCTACAGCGATGGAAGGTATGAAATTAGTCAGTCTTAACATGCATTAATCAAGGAAAGGAACTTGAAGATGCCCTTGGAGAAAGACAGACTGAGAGGCTGGGCCTAGAGCCTGTTTTTGCTGGTGGTACATGCTAGAGACACAGCTCTGGTCAGTGGCAGCAGATGGCTGGGTATGAACAAGGGGTGAGAGACAGTTCAGTAGCCAGTCTGGAGAGACCATGCTATCATAGAAACAGCTAAGACCTGGAGGCTGATGAAGACTTCAGCACTGGGAGCAGGAAGAAGGGGAAATTTGGAAACAGCAGGTCCAAGGGAAGCTTTTGTGAGCCACCTGGGATATTGGTATCTTTGGGCTGTTGCCAGTGGGAGGGGAGACCTCCCGTAGAAGGAATTCATCTGGCTCTGCAGCTTCTCTGCTCCAGGGCTGTCCCTGCAGGTGTGGCAGGCGATGGATGTGCCCAGCGTGTGTGTTCCCTGGTTGTGTGGATCTGCAGGTGCCCGACTGCTGACAGACCTGCTCTGCACAGGACGACGCTGCATCCTCCTCCCTGCAAGCACTGCTCTCTCCTGGGTGGCTGTGACACCGAGACACAGAGACATTCTGCTTATGTCACTGGGCTGGGGGAAGAAGTATCTGGAGAGAGAAGCTTGTGTTGTCCCCGTTCCCATGGGAAACTGGCTGGAAAATCCCAAGGTGGCCTGAGGTTTAGTGCCTCTGGAGTGCTAGGAATGGTGTTGGAAGTACAAGAAGACAAGACAATCGCAAGCCAGCGCAAAGACAGTGATTACCACTGTCCTCCATGCGCAGCCAGGAAGGTGCTCTTCTTTCCAACTCTGCCTGCAGAATCACTGAGAGCTCACAAAAAAAGCCAGCTTCATCCTTGCAGCTTCTTTTATTCAGTGTGCTATTCACCCTCCCACTTTAGCTTATAATTGTGCTTGTTTTCTCCTGTGTTCTGAGGCTGTGTGTTTGAGATCTCTGCGTGGACAGTGATTGGGTTTGGTGCTGAATACAGCTTTTTGGGGTTGATGCAAGACTGATTCTATTCATGCAACTTGAGGTGACTTCTTAGCTCTAGAAATATGAAATGGGAGTACAGCTCACCTTGCAGATGGTTGACTAAAATATTAAACAGTGATTCACCATTACTCACTGTCGCATCAGCTCATAAATTTAAAACAACTCTCTTTCCTATCTTTTTTTTTATTTAAGGAAAAATAAAAGAAGTAAAGCTTTATCATGCAGAACTATGCTAAACTGATTCTCCAGAGAGGTTAGCTAATAAACTTTTCACTGGATTCTGCCTCTTTACATTAGTTGAGAACTGAAGCAATTAGGGGGGAAGAAATCTTACTTTTCTATGTTAATAGAAAAAAAACAGGAGTGGTGACATCTCTGGCAAAAAAAAAAAAGTGGAAATGTGAATGCAATTGTCCATTATACTACTTAGAAGGATGAAAATAACAGCTGAACACTGTGATTACAGGCCACAGGAAATAAGAAGGTGCTGTGAGTTGTTTCTGGGGTCCCTATTAGCTGTCATTAGCCATTGCCTAGGAAACAATTTGTATCCCTTGAAATCCTCATTAAAGAATTCTCACTTCCTCTAAAGAAGGGAGGTTCTTCTTTCCTTCAGCAAGCCTCTGTCCCCTAGGCTGAGCACTACTGCTGCTGGTCATTAGGGGAGCTCTGGCATGTATTTTCCTATTTGTTTTCAATTTACAGTAGGTTTGGTGTCTTGGTGTTCAGAGTGCTATGGGGAGTAAATCTGCTGAGTGGGAAGCACTCCTGGCCCAAAGATTGTGCAGCCAGAGGAGAGACTGCAAGAGGAGACCGAGACTACCAAGGTGAGTGGCAAAACTAGAAATCTGAACTCCTGGCTCTCAAGCCAGGACTCCCTATGCATACACCAGGCTACTTAATTTGACTTCCCTTGGAAGGGGAGTAAGACCCCTCTCCACTGATTTGAGCTGCTCCTGAGAGCTGTAATAGTTGATTTTGCCCCTGGTACAAGCCACCTCTCATACACAGCCATGGCACGTGACTTACCAGTGTTTGTGCCTTCTGAGACTCATCCAGAGGTCTCCTATGGTTGCAGGAGTGCCTGCTTGAGAAAGAAAAGTTCATGAGGGACATCCAAGAGGATGGAGCCAGGCTCTTCTCAGTGGTGCAAGTGGACAAGAGGCAACGGGCAGAAAGTGATGCACAGAATTTCCACTGAAACATGAGGAAGAACTTCTTTCCTGTGCAGGTGAAACATTGCCCAAGAGATGTGGAGTCTCTGTCACTGGAGAACTCTCTGGACACAATCCTGTGCAATGTGCTCTGGGATGGCCCTGCTTGAGCAGGGAGGCTGTACCAGATGACACCCTGTGATCTCTTCTAACCAGACCCATTCTGTGATTTGCAACATCTCTGCTGACTAATACCAAAATTCAGTGATTTTGCTATCTTGTATCATCTCTCATCAGCCTCTAGTGGTTGTAGCACTTACTTTTTAATGTCAAGTAGAAAGTAAGCCCTGTTTTTAATGATTATTCTGCTTCTGTGAGTGAAAGCTAATGGGACCATAAGCATCTCTAGGCTGCCAGAATGTTGTTTGCTCTTTCTTTCAGCCAAATAAAAGCAGAGAGAGTCAGCCTAATAAAACAGCATATCCTGAGCCCTTGTCAGTGACCAGCAAACACTTCTGAAAAGGAAGGATGACAGAAAGGCACTGGCACTAATAGCTTTGAATCGTAGCAGTGAGATGAACAGAGTGAAAGCTCCTCCTTTTTGTGCTGAAGGAGAGAGGGTCCCCAGCTCGCATCTGCTCTGGGGTCTTCCTGACACTGGTTCCTGTCCCATGCAGGAGTGAAGCCAGAATGCATCCAGAGAAGGTGCTGTGGTTCACCGGGCTTCTCAGGAGTGATGAAGTTCTGCCATGAGACAGTTGTCTTCATTGTGTTTTTCTCAATTGCTCTCTTGTAATGAACCTTGCCCAGAAATCAAGTTTTATGATAGAGTCCCCATGTTGTCTGTTATCTCACCATGTCCTTAAGTTTCATCCTTATTCTTCAGCACAGGGTAGGCATGCCTGGTGCCTTTGCAAAGGTTGGATGGAACAGGTCCCCTGGCAACCCTGGGAGGCAGAATTTGGCTCATGCTACAGAGTCCTCTTGGTGCAGCCTGGACCTTGCAGTGGGCATGATGTGTGAGTGTTGGAGAGGGAGAAAACACCACAGACCTGAGGCTCAGGCTCTCCAGGGCCTCTTTCCTAGCTTTTCAGGTGAAGATGGGCTTTAATAGCACCCTTGTTTCTGCCCCCAGCTCCTCTTTGCAAACCATCACTGTGCTGGCGCTGGGGTTGTTTGGAAGAGGAAGCATTGCCACGGGCTCCCGGAGAAGTTGCCGTGCTGTTGTGCTCACATCAGCTGCATCTCTCCTGGTAGAGCGTTTCCCATTTCAGGGGCTGATCATATGCAAGCTGCCCTGGAGCACTGAGCTCTTGCAGCCAGGGACTTCAGGTGCTGACCCGCGTGAGTGCAAGAGGGCAGGCAGTGGTTGTGCAATGTTGCCCACTTGCCCACTTGCACTTGCATATGATGCCAAGGGCAGGAGTTTGAGAGCTGTTGTAGATGTTGTTTGAGGGAAAACTGCCTGGAGAATGGTGTATTTGTCACTTGGATGTTGGGTATGACAGGAAAAGCACATGGTTCTTCCCTTCCTTGTGCTCTCTGCCCTTAGACACCATGGCAGCCTGGGAACAGCCAGGATTTATTTTGGTGTCTTAGCCTGTGTTGTCCTGGTGGAGGGTGAGTCCTGTTCAACCTTTCTGTCCCTTCAGGGTTCCTGTGAAGATTTCCTGCTTTCTACCATAAAGGGGGCCAAAAATGCTTAAGGAAATGGCAGTTTCCGAGGCAACCACACTTAACAATTTCATCAATTAATCAGGAGGAAACTAAGGAAGAGAATGGGAAGCAGATGCTCAGAGCAGGACAAGGCTATGAATGATTGATGACATCTAAGAGACAAGGCAGAATTTACTCCAGGAGAGACCTCAGCCTGGGGCTGAGGTGACTTCCTATGCAAGAGTTCATTACTGCAAAATGATGGCAGGGAGCCAGGAATGGCTTCCTAGGTGAATGTCCAGTCCAGTCTTTAGAAAACGATGAGGTACACTGCAGAAATACAGGCTGGCTCAGAAAGGCACATGAAGACTCACGGAGAGATGGAACAGAAATCATATACTGATTTTCCCTACCACATGTGACAGTTCTGTTGAGCCTAAGAAAAACTGGATTTTTGATGTTCCCCAGTCAAAGTTACAAGTAGGTGTGATCTCTTCAAGATATTAATATCCTGCTGCATTTGTGGTCACTGTGTGTTAGCTGGCCTGTCTGTTTGCTGCAGCCCAAATGCAGGACTGCAGCAAATGCATCCAACAATCAGACTGCCCTGAAGCATTGCTTATGTGTGCAAGGCAGCTGGGGGAGAGGCTGGATTTCTTCTGGGTGTCCATGGTGGGAATAAAGGCTGTAGAGGTCTTAACCAAAGGTATCAGCTCTTGTTCAAGCCCTGCTGAGAACAGCAACGACAAGGGGAGGAAATCAGGCAATGATTCGCCAGGTTATGGTGAAACTTTGCTCTTTTCTTGCAACTTGATTGGAATGATAATGAAAAGGTCTTAAAGATGAGACAAGGAAGTGAAAAATGTCATGATGAGATAGAAATTTGTTAGAGTAACTTTGAATCCGTGCTTTTTTTCTTTGCTTTTAAAACATATTTTATACTTTCTTTTTCTCTTCATGGCATTTTTAAAATATTGTTCCTTCAATTTCCCTCCACATTTAACAATCCAACTTTTTTTTTTTTCTGGTAGAAGCAACTAACTGAACCAAACAGCATTGTTAGCATCCCTTCTATATGCAGCACAGCTTTTCTCTATATGAATTCATGTGACACTGTATTCTTTCCTTAACACTTTCATTTAAGTGAGTGCCAGAACAGACCTTTTGCATAAATCAGCAAGAGAAAACAAACCATCTCTTGCTATAACCATTTGTTCCTTTTACCTCAGTAATAAATCCCTCCTGGGAATAAGGAGTTCATGTAATTTATCATTGATCCTTGTAATGCACATTGTAGTACTGTATTTCACATGCCTGGAGTGCATCTTTTGATTAGAGCAGACATCAGCTTTCTGCTTGTAAAAGCAAATGAAAATATGCTCTCAATGGCAAAGTTGAAATGAGTATTAATTGCATTAAATAATCAGTGAGTAAAAGGGCAAGATTCCAATAATCAAAGTGTTCATAAGGAGAAAAGCTAATCAGAAATGTTAGAACCAGATTAAATTTGTTGTCTTTCCTAGGATGGATTTATTGTCTTTAATGATATCAGCCCTGTGGCTTTTCCTTTTCTGATACATTCAAAAACCATTAAGTACACATGCCAGTTTGCATTATGGGTACCTGAGATATAAGACATTTCAGCCTTTGATTTCTTCAAGTTAATTAATTTTAGGCCTTTTCTTTGGTAAGGAGTTTCACACAAAAACAGGATTAAGCAGCTTTTCCAAAGCAAGGGAAACCTTGGGTTCTTCCAGGTGCAATTTCCTGCCAGGTTCAGGGATGAGCAGGGACATGCATCATTCTGCATGTATCAGGTTGGGCTGGTGGTCCATGATGGTTCAACACTGCATGTATGTCAAGTCTGTGTCAGGGAGAGGAACAAAATGTCAGGGCCTCAGCCAGGACAGCTTTCACAAACAATGGCAGCCTCACTCTCCCCAGGTGCTTCCCAGTGGCCCAGAAGGTCTTTTCTCAGGAAGTTTTTCCAGGTGGCAACTCAAGCTTTCAGTCAGAAAGGGATGGTGTGAGGAGCAAATAAATAGGCTCAGGGTGTTCCTTAGATGTGAGATGTTGGGAGGTTGCTTGCCTGAGTTATGGGCACGGCCTCCTCTACTGTGGGAGCTCAGCACTTCAGTTACCTTCCCTTGCCTCTCCTGATATCGTCTTCCACCTGGCAAGCAAGTAAAGAGGGAAATGAGATCAGAGACACCAAAAAATGCCATCAGGCAGCCCTTCAACCATCCGGCTCAGCTGCTGTCTAAACCTTGGGAAAGACATAAACTGGGCAAGAGGTTGGTTCTTCCCCTAGCCAGTGTGTTGCCCTGGAGTCTGTTCCCTTACCTGTGGGTCAGGATTGAGTGATGGCCATTTCCTAGGATGACTGGGGAGATATTCAGTGGGTAAAATGACAATCCTGAAGGAAGTCTTACACCAGACTGTGAGAGGCACCTACAGGGGGTTGTCAGCCCTCCCTCCCATGATGTCTTGGGTGACGGCCCTTGTTGTTGTAACTCCTAGAAACATAGCAAAAAGGTTTTGATTTCTTTCCACCTCTCTCACTTTCTAACATCCTGCTGAGATGCCAAACACATGACTTTTGTGTTGGTCTGCTGAAATGAGAAATGGCACGGGGTAAGTAAATTGAACATCAGACTGAGTGAAGGAAGGGCAATTAGTTGTGTGGTCTAACCCATAAATAGTCTCCAGAAGCCTGACTGCAATCAGACACCACTTTATTAGTTGGACTGTGCTAATTATAAGGCAGTGCAGTGGGAGAGTAAGGAGAAGGAGTGATGTGCTCTCTTGGGCACTGAGAGCCTTGTGACGGGCTTAGTTTCCGATTAGCAACAAACCTTTGTGTCACAGTTTCAGACCACAGAAGCTGAAAGTCCTTTGTGCACAGGGGAAAATGCTAAGGGTCAGCTGTGGTTAACCTGCAGGTAACAGTAACAAAAGCAGGTATATGTCCATCTGAATAGACTGCAGAGTCAATTACACCCATGATGAGGGCTTGGCTCATGCTCAAAACTAGGGTGTCACAAGAAGGGGTGACAAATGCACTGCAGAAAGACGTGCTCTGTTTTGCTGTGTGCTGCTTACGTGGATGACAAGATTCTCAGAGGAAAATCTTGTATCAGAGCACCAGTTTGAAGTCCCTCCTGGTCAGCAATGGACAAACGTGGATTAACCCTGGCATAACCAAGGTCAGAAACAAATCAGAGGAATGCACTTGTGTGCACATGTATCCACCACTGGTATGACCAGGAATACTGCTCCAAAATTGCTGAATTAAGTAAACTTCCGGAAACTCTCTGATTTCCTGAGACAAGTGATCTGTCTGTATTTCAAGTTGTTTCAGGTTTTTTTGTTGTTATTCAGCAGCACCTTAAAAATATTGACCATTTGTTGTGATTAGACACTAAATGGGCTTTTTTAATTAAAGAACAGTGGCACTGGACAGGTGCTCTTTATAAATCAGAGGGCCTGCTCTTTGAGATATGTTAGATGCTGCTAGCTTCTGAAAAGTCAGGAAAAACAAGCATGAGAGAGCAATTACAGTGTCTGCACATTGCCCGCATGGATGTGGACTGCCTGCTGGGAAAGCCTTTGGCTGTGGTTCGGCACAGAGTAATGAACTGGGCAGCAGTTTGGTTTCTTTGCCTGAAAGAGCTACACTGGTCTGATTGCAGAAAGGGGCACAGGTACTTTCTTGATATTTCCATTTAAAAGATGGGGTAGATCTTTAGGAATACATCATTCACTCATGCAGCAATGTCCTTGGTGCCTGCCTAGCCCAGGCTTGATGTACTTGCAAAATTGCAGCTCAGATGAGTTGCCTCTTTCCCAGAACAAGGTGAGGCAAAATGATGGATTAAAAACATTCTGACATCTTCAGGACTCTTTCTGCTTTGAAGCAGAATGTGATATTTGGTAGAAGAAAGTCAGCTCAGGGTCATGCTTTCCTAGCTCTAACTAGGGGTTGCATTGATCAAAGCTATCTTTTTTTTTTTTTTTGAGTCAAAACCTCCTGCTGTAAAATATCAAGCATAGAGATAGAGTCTGAGAGTGGGTAAGTCTGCTCAGCTCAGACCACAGATGTCTTGGTGTTTTGGAGGCTGCAAAGAGCATCTTGATTCTGAATGTTTTGGGCAGACCAATTCCAGAGTGGAAGGGGCTGAAGGAACCATGGGTGATCATGGACACAAAACTGGTCTCAGTACTGCTGTAACTAATTCAAAGGAGAAATTTTCTCTTGGCTTCTGCTGAAGGGAGCTGATGGCTGGGGCAGATGCTTCCTCAGTCATGGTCCCAGTTTGCAAAAAAAGGGCATTTAAATAGATGAGATGAGTATCGATGGAACCAGAGAATTCCTCAGCTCCTTCACCCATGGCCTGACCTCTGCTGACTTTTTACAAGCAGTCAGAGGAACTAACACTGCTGTGGGCTGTGTTTCAGATGGTGAGGAAAGCAAGGGAAACCAACTGTGTTCCTGTAAGAGGGAGGGTGTAGTTACATCCTCTGGGGACCTGCTTTCCTTGCTGCAGGTGAGCCTGCCTCCCTGATGGGAGAACTGAGCACCAGTTGATCTGTTGAGCAGGCTGGGAAGGGATCCCACTGCTCCTGGTGATGTGGAGGTGATGTGGGACAGGACCACTCTCTGGGATTGTCCAGCTCTATGTTTGGTCATACTTTGCCTTATTTTATCCAATCATCTAACATAAACTTATAAACTTAGGAGTCCATGTGATAATATTCTCTGAGCTATATTGCTGGACAAAAGGGAAAATGCACAGAACATGAGAAAAACAGGAAGGGAGAATATTATGTACTGGTAATGGAAGTCTGCTCTCTCCTTCTAGGGCAATGTGTTTGCTTATCTTTTTGCAAATTATCTTCTCTTTCAGCTGTGCCTTCAGAAAGAAGAGCAGTGGAATGATGTCTGAAGACAAGATGCTTGTTAGTGCGGCCATTGGTGCTAACAAGAGTCAGACCAGCTTAGGAAAGTTAAATACAAGTGTTCTATAACCTTGGCTTTCCTAATTACAACTGGATTGTGAGCTTAGTTGTGAACCCATCCACATCTCTGTCTTGGCTCTGACTGTCCCTGCTTGCAGCGCTGTCTGGCTGTGGTTCAGGTGAAACAACAATCAGGGAGTACTCCCTGGATGGATAGACAGAGAAGAGAGTTTAGTTGTATGGATGTAAATTCTGCTGTGCTGCTCCAGGCCAGAGAGGGAACCTTGGCCCATTATTTCCCAGCCCAGATAAAGCTACTCAGATTTCAGCCTGTGGTCAAGACCTATTGAAGTGGTGATGCCTTTGAGTTACACTATAGAGTCAGCAGAGCATCACCTCCTCTGCTGGGGAGATAAGCAGCAGCATTTCCAGCATGCTGCAGTCTCTAGGGAGGCAACTTTGGCAGCAGAGACGTGGGGAGCTGCAAGTGCTGGTGCAGGGTCCCATGTGCCATCCTCTGGAGGCCCACCTTGGTATTTGAGTCAGAATGACTCTTCTTTCCCTTTCTGAGTCACTGCCACTGTCTATTTTTGGCTTGTGCTTCAGGAAGAGTGGGTTGATGAGAATGAGATAAAGAGGTCAAAGCTGGTGCCAAGGGGTGCATGCCAAAATGTTTGCCATTACTGGATGAGTCCAGTTGGGCTATACATTGTGACTGCTGTATATAGTTCTAGGAAGTAGATTGAGGCAGAAGTCCAGCACTGCTTGGGTTCACTGAGCCCAAAGGATTGGGATGGGATTGAGATTGCCTCCAGTAGTGGAGATTTTTCAGGTGCCCTGGTGCCCTGCCTGTGAAAAGCATGTCCCTGGCATAGTCCCAGAGCCCAGCCTTAGCTTGGAGAAGACCTGAGGGAACACAAGAAAAGTTCATCCTTTACTTTCTGGCCAGAAGATGACTCTGGAAAGAGGGACTCACTACTGTTAGGTCACTTCTGGAGGGAATGGCATCTGTACCTTAGAACAGCACAGGCACAGGTTTTAGTCCAAATACCTTATCTCCTGAAGGAGTTTAATTCTTCCCTCCTGGATATCAGATAGGGAGAAAGATTCCCCATCTGGAAGGACCTGACTCTGTCCATGGACTTCACAATACTGAGCTTGAAGGAGATGGCTGAAAGCAGGTGGGAAGACTCCCCATCACCCTGCTGAATAAAGTGGCATTCCATTTGCACTGAAGGTTTTGGAAAATAGGAGGTTTCTGGGATCCAGCCTTTTGGGGAGCAGGCTACAGACTCTCTATATAAGAAGCGTTACTGACAGTGTTTGAACTTGAGCTGATGGCTGCCGTACCCTGGCTGAGCACAGACTGCATTAAAAATGGCATTGAGAATAACCCCTAGGCAGTGGAAGATCTTAGTCCACTCAGAGAATGAGAGATTGCTTCTGATAAAGATAGCCCTTAATGTGGAGGCCAACACAGCCTTCACAGTGGTGGTCACTGGGGCTTCCACTCTGCTCCTTTGGGAGGGAGCAGAGAGGAATGAGAGGCATCAAAACGATCTATCATTTTAAAATTAAGTGGTGTCTCCTCAGTTCACAGGGGAGCTTGGAAAGTAATTTAACACCAACAAAAAGAACAGAAACCAGCCCTGAGAGAGGCAAACCTCTGAATGGGCTCTGCTAATGCTCTCCAGCTGCGTATGCCATGGCCTCGGTGTTTGGTGTCAGCAGAGTCCTCTCAGGGTGTCACTACCCTGTATTCACTCCAGGGCAACCATTTTATCTCTGAATATTCATTTACAGAAGCCAGATGAAGAAACTGTGCACATGAACTGCCCCCCTCAAGAAAGAGGACTGAAATTGTTGTTAATTAGGCTATAACAGTAATGAAAGAAGGTGGCTAAATGGTCTGAAAAACAGAGAAGGCAGAGCTGGAAAATGTCAGGCAAGGCACAAGGTGAGATGACTGGTATGTCATGGCTAAACAGAAGCCAAAACACCCCCTAATACGCAACAGGTAAGGTCCTGCAAAAGACACCCTTAATTTATTTATCTAGCAGAAATTATTCTTTCTGATTTTAGCTCAGCTTTTCTGCCTGCACATGATGAATGTTCCTGTGTGGAAGTGCACTGGAACATGGGGAAACAAATGCTTGCTGGAGGGGTAGCTTTCAGGCAGTGGTTGTGACCCAGCAAGCAGTGTTCCTGGGCTTCCCATCAGGGCTCCACACCTCAGCAGGCTTCACTCTGTCCTGAAGCTGGCTCTGGGGAACAGCATGAGCCTTCCTGTCAAGAAACAAAGGGACAAGGGGGGTCTGAGAGTCTCAAGATGGATTCCCCATCACATTAAGGGAATACACTGGGACTTGTGCTCTCACAGGACCAGTCAGGCATTGGTTTTATTGGAATAAGAATTGATGTTAGGAAGAAGGAAAAACATTTATGTTCCGTGTCAAAAGTGTGCAATAGAAACAGCATGCCAAGGCAAGAGCCCGGTCCCCAGTGGAACATACATCTCCTCTTAATTAAATCTCCTGCAGCCAGCAAGCCCCATTCAGTCCCAGCAGTGAGCTGAGGATGATGTATGAGCTAAGCCTTTCCAACCCACCCACGCTACACATCTCTGCTTGCTCTGTGCTGGTGGGCTGCTCAGGATAATAGCAAAGCCAGATGCAGGGAGAAAGTCCCTCCACTGGTAAACAAATTATTTACAATACTTTTTTTTTAGATCTGCTCCCTCCCTGCCCTCTTGGAAGTATTGAGCATGAGGAATTTCAAACAGTTAGGAGGTTTGAGAATGACTCCTACTGCATCTGTATAGCTGTATCATCCACAGCCTGTGAGAGAATGTGTGCTTTCACAACTGGTTCCAAAAAAAGAGAGCCAGCTTATGTGCTGTGGGTCCGTAAGGGGTCTCTGAGCCAGCCAGTTACCTTCCCTGTAGCTTCCTATCAGTCAGAGAGGCCAAGGTAACACCTGCCTGTTACCTTACCTTTTAGAGTACCAAGTGCATACCAACTCACATGGAAAGCCAGAAAACCTGGCCTGACTTTTTGAAGCACCACTGTGTCCATTTGATGATGAGCAGTGTTGTTCTGAGGTGGACAGAGCATCCTGTCTCCTGGAAGAGGAGTCAGGAAACAGCTGAAACCTCTTTTTTTGCCAGTACTGCAACCAAGAAAGTAAATTTCTCTTTTTCAGGGATCAGGTCATATCAATCAAGTCATAGCAATGGGTCTGGTTCTTCAGTGTCTTCTCTGGCTGCTTATGCAGTTTCTCCTGCCTCAGTCACACACAGAGGCTTTCTAATAAACCCCGTGAAGCCCTCTGTGCCATGCTGGTCACGCATTTCAGTGTGCTCACAGGTTTTGCATGAAGGCTCGAGCCTGTCGTTCAGTTTGCACCACGTTGTCTCTGGTCCTCGTGTTCTTGCTGAAACATACCTAGATGAAGTCCAGAAACACTTTCCAGCATTAGATAATTTCCCTGCAATAATAGTAAGGATAATTAGTCTTTTTATCATTCCCATTTGCCACCATTCTTGGGATCAAAGCTCCTGTAAGCGCCTGAAATCTGTATTACCCTGACTTTCAGCCAGTGTGGGCAGATGCATTTGCAGGGTGGTTTAGCAGGACTAGGCTAAGGATCTTTTGCTTGCCAAAGTCTGCAGGTGAGTCTTTGCTGATTTTCATTCATCTTCTTTACTCTTTTCCTAATGGAAGTCTGCTTCTTTCAGGGTGTAAACAGCATGCCAGGTGTTTCTGCAAAGTTAAGGCAATTAATTGAACCAACCACTCCTGCTGCCCAAGCAATTTAAGGCAGCTCTTCGCTTTTGCTATTATTTCCTTGATCAAGAAAAAAGATGGTTGTTCTCCAAGAGAATGAAGAAAGAGACTCAGGGAAAGGTTTGGGAAAAGAAGATTTAAAAAAAAAGGTTTAAAAAGTTACCCTGGTCCTTCTTTCTGGATGACTTCACTGGAATTTAACTCTTTCCTTGCAGTGAGGATTTTTTCCCATTTATGTTAGCATTAAAATCTGATTTGTTCAACTTTTTGAGTGGCAGAAGGAAGCAGTGTAGCACACGTACATCTCCCTGCTGGGAGATCTCAAATCTAAATTTGATGAGATTTGTTGCAATGAGGCATTACTGTTTTTGTGCTTGCTTCTTTTAAGCAGGTGCTGGAATAGGACAAAGCACCACTTCTGAAGGTTATGATGGGACTGTAAAGACTGTAAAGACCTGCAGAGAATGAATCATCTGCACAGCTTATGCATCCATCCTGGGATGAGATGAAGCCCATCTGGAAATAGCTACATCAGCTCCCTGAGTTTGGATGCATGTCAGATGATCCATCAGACACGAGGGAAAAGGTTTATAAGCAAATCTAATGTTACAAACTCAGAGCTGTCACACTGGCATAGCAATCTAGGTTTTGGCTTTTCTATTTTCTTCCTATTTTTGAAAAATCCATCAGCTGTAAATGTTGACTCCACTGATGGAGGGAAAGACGAACAGGGCTCTCAGCTCTGGGAGAAATCTGCCAGCCCTGGGAAACTTAACCTCAATGCCCAAAAAACCCACCACCTCTTCATGGAGGAAAGGTACTACCTGGTAAGCTGAAAGCTGAAACAGTATTAGAATCAGGTTTGTGATCTTGAGGTTTTTTTTAAAGTTGATTCTTTTTCTTCTGAGAAAGCCACACATTTGGTGCACATTCACAAAACTAAACCCTGGGTCCATACTCACAGCACCCAGACAAGGCAGGCCTCGATGAAGGCCAGGTTCAGCCAGGAGTGAAGATCATCGCTGAAGTTCCTGGTGACAAGACATGTCCTAGGTCAACTTAAGAGGCCATCCTGCAGATGAGAGGCCAGAACCACAGATCTGTGGCCAGGAACAGGCATAGCTGTGGCTGAGCAGAACCACAGCACAGCTTGAAATGGAAAGGCGAATCCAGGGCTGGGCTTAAATGGAAACGTTGGGTGTGACTATGTTTATATGCAGCCAGGGCCTTGACAAGTCAGGAAACCTGGCTCACAGCCCTCTTCTTGGGCAACTGGACCATATTGCTGAGTTAATAAACCATGAAACTTGAAAATCAAGTGCACTGAATTCCTGTATTTATTGACTTGAAATATTCAAGTTGGATCTTCTCAGTAGGTCTCTGGGAATCCCTGTGCAGCTGGATGGCTGCGAAGCCAGTTGAGTCATTCTGGTGTAAAAGTGATCCTTCTGTGAGTTTAGCTGAAGGACGAGAGAAACTGTTATTGATTTTTTTTGCTTATCCAGTAATTGTGGAAAATACAGGGCATTCAAAAGGTGCTAATGAGCAGGGATAGAAGGCTTGGTGCATATGCATCTTTCTTTGGAGAGGAGAGTAGGTTTCCTGAGAGGCCTGTGCTGGCTGTTAGCAGCTAAAGAGACCTGTGCTAAAAAAGAGATATGCAAATTTGGAAGAATTGTGCTTTTCCCTTTGTGTGGTTTCCAGCAGGAAAGATCATAAAGCAATTTATGTGGAACAGAACTTCTGGAGATTTGCCTCCAAAATCTGCATCAAGCAGGCCCGCCCAAACTGCTACATCATGTTGTTTAGAGCAATTAAAACATCTCCTCCATTCTCTGGACATACAGAATGTCTCTGCAAGTTAGAGCTCAGAAAGGAGCTGGGTCCAAAATGCCAACGGGAACAGGCCTGGTTTCAGCATGCATTTCATTTATTTATTTTTCTGAAGAAACAATTCAATTGCTGGACCTTATTCACAATGCAGCTTAACACACATTTCTGGCTCAGTCTTATTTGTGGTGTGTTGTTTTCAGGAAAACCCTTTTCCCTTTCTCTTCTTTCAGTGATCTGCATCACATGAAACGAGGGATGCAGCCTCCTCTCACATGCCTGCCTTATGCCTTAGGAGGGTCCTGCAGTCAGCACTGGACTACAGGCAGCATGCAAGGTCTTTGGACCATACCCGCCTTGCTGTGCCTGCCTGGGACATGAGCTCATGCCTGCTCTGTGGTCTGTGCATTCCTTCACTGGCCTTCTGGGATCTGAGTCTTTGTGCCCTCTCTTAGGTGTAGAGTAATAGCAAAACCAGTGATGAATAATCAGAGTTAATAATAATGCTTGCCTCAGGTACTTGGTGCACTTTGCTCCCAAATAACTGCTGAACGAAAACACCCTGTCTGCTGGGGACATGCCATGGCTCTGCAGCACTGTGAGATTTAACAACATCTGACAGCAGCCAGCCCCCCTGGCAAGCTGTGGTTTTCAGCCAGCCTTTGCCGAGCCTTTTTTTTTTCCCGTGGAAGTGCTGAAAGTCAGCTAAGCAATGCTCTTCCAGTGAATTAATTCCCCCAGCGGCGTGCGGACCAGAGTGGATCCATTCCCTGGGTGCTCACCCAGGAAGTCATTGGCAGCTTGCAGGCAGAGGTCGATGCCATTACCATGGTTTTGTAATGCTTTGTTGAAAAAAACAAGCCAGTGCCTTAGGATTGAAGCTGACCTTGAATGAAGAAGGAGGAAAATCCATCACGTCTGGAGCTTGTCTCTGTGGGCAGAAATGCGCTTCTGTTGGGATGCTAATTTTCGGGAAAGCAATTTAGGGAAAGGAGGGAAGGTGGGAGCAACATTTTGGACGTGGAACAATTGTTTCATCAATGTATGTCTGCTCCTAAAGAAGAGCTTTTAGTTGACTCCTTGTGTTCTCTGCAGTATGATGGAAAGACAGCTGGAAAAGGAACTGACTGGTGCAGTGATCTCTGTGCAGATGTTCTGGCTGTGAGTGTGTAGCAGTCAGTTGAACACATGGACAGGCTTCATTTCCCTGCTGGCAAATAGTACTCATTTATCTTTAGAACTAGGCTGAGTCCTTTCCATGAATGGAGAGTAGATTCTTTCAACCAGTAGATCCTGGGTGGTTGGCAAGTACCCAGAGAAAAACAGAAACCAAAAGAAGTCAGGTAGGGTATCCGGCTGCATGACTCACACATTAGTCCATGTTCTTTCTCAGCTGGATTTTCTGCTTTCCTCAGTTTTAGTTTTCAGAGTACAAGTGGAGGTGGTTATTGAGAGGGGGAAGGCCAAGATCTCTCTTGCTGTGGGCCCATTTGCTTTTTCTGTGGTTTGGATGGATCAGGGGGAGCCCCATTCCAGATAGCTACATGACTACGTGCAAGGGGATTCGAAGAAACAAACATGCTGTGGTTGACACTTGCACAGCTTTAGGGATGTCTCCTGGTGTCACTAGATGCTTTCTCATCCAGATCTGGACTTCCTCTTTTCTGCCTAGCAGGCTCTGCTCTGTGATGGCCTCTGTTAGATGAGTCAAAGCATACTATTCACTGCTTAATGTGGGTCCATTTGCTTCTATTTATGATGAATTAATATTTTCTTCTGTGCTGTGAACAGTAGCACTAAGCATACAGCAGGTATGCTGCTAATTTTGTCAGCAAAGCTGGTTAGGGAAGGAGATAAGAGGGGAAAGAATGAATCACTGAAGGGAATAGCTGGCTCAGGCACTGGCGTGTTATCATCACGACCGCACAGCAGTTTCTGTGCCTACTCACCCGCCCAGCATGAGGTCCATTTGGACCTGCAGAGACACACTGTGACATGAAACTCTCTTTCCTTTAGGCTTCCCAGAAAGCTCTAGGCACAAATGAGCTGGCAAAGAGGTAGCTCAGTCGTGATCTCCAACCACTGGGAACCTGCAGAGCATTCCTGACTGCCAAGTGCTGCTTGATCCAGTAGGCAGAGGCAACTGTAGTGACTGGATCCAGATGTAAAGCAGTTTAGGGAAAGCAGGAGGTACTGAGCTTTATTGCCTGGGAAGTAGATTAAATCCTGGGACAGCTCATGTGGTAGATTCTTCAAAGTCCTTGAGCTGAGAACAGGTATCACTTTCTACATAATGGCATCAGATGAAATTTTCTGAAGGGGCACACTGTTATGAGTGATGGGAGAATGTGTTTGAGCAACTGGCATAAATGGGATGAAAATCAAACACTGCTTGTGGTACTGGATCACCAAAGACCTCTGTAATATGAAGGTGAATAAGTTGTAGTAGAGTTCTTAGCATCTCCCCATAGCATTTCCTGGTGCTGCTACTGTTGGGTCCTCCTGGGTCCTCAAATTAAACATTAAACATTCCAGATTTCATAGTGGTGCCCACCCACACATTGCCATGGTTTTAACTGCGTAAAATTGTCTTTGGCAGAAAAGAAAGGATTTGTTCCAGGACAAACAAACCCTTCAGCTCAATCAGAAAAGCTTGGAGATTATCACACAACTTTGCTCTTGTGTGCAACAGCAGATACTATGTGATACTGACCCAGGTCCAAGTCCAACACCTCCAAGTTCATCTGCAAATCCTCTTGAATTGCTGGAGAAGTGCAAAGTGATGTTTGTTTTTGAAAAACAGCAGAGAAAGTCTCCCTCTTCTTCATTTTTCTTCCTCCTCCTCATCCACAAGTTAAAAACCAAGGAGGATAAAAAGAGCATCCTAAGGGGGAGAGTTACCACATGCTGCTGCCAGTGTTAGGAAAACAGTACTGAGTCACACAAATAATTTTAGATGCTTCTAAATACACTGTGCTCTCAGCAGGCAGCCTTTCCAGCTATAATCTCGCTGGCTGTCCCTAATTCTGAGCACACAGTATACTCTGCTTCCTTCCTGGTTGCAAATGAGTCAGAACTTCTCTGTCACTCACCTGAGCCAGAAGGAGTTCACCAGCTCTGTGCTTGAACACTAATACACAATTACAGAGTGTATTCCCTCACCCTGTAAAAATCCCACCCTCTCACAATCCCAAACAAAAAATGCAAGGTACAATTGGGATTCCCTACTGAAATGCAATAGCTGGGGAACAGTTGTGGCTGTGTTGGTGTAGGAGGCTGGGAGAGTTGTCTGGGCAGCCTGCTTCAATTTTGCTTGCTGCTTGAGGAGATATCAGCTCTCAGTGGCAAGGGGGTTGCCCAGGGGAGTGGACAGCATGGACACTGGAGGCCCCCAGAGACTCAAGCCACATAGCTCTCAATAGCTCCATTAAAAAAAACATCTAGGAGCAGGCCTCTGAAGAAAAGAAAGTGGAAGAAGGAAGGGGTCAGTCCAGGAACCAGGAGGAGTTTAGTAATCTCATGAGACCACTTCCTGTTTGTATACTGCTATCATCCGTGGAGAACATCTCGGCTAGTGGTTGGCTCGTTGGTTAGTGGGCTGGGTTTCGTTTGTCTGTTTGGTTTTTAAGTAAATAATATTTTAAAGAAAATTTGGAAAATTCTGTCAATCCCAATGTGGAAAAAAAAAGAGAGGCAAAGTTCAGTCTTAGATTAAATTATGTATTGCCCAATTCTATTTTTTTATCAGATTAGAAGAACTTTGCTTTATTTTTGTCTGTAAAAATCGGCTAAGTGAAAACATTCCCATATTCTGCTTTCATTTGCTCTTATTCTGTCTTTCTCTGTGCATCACCTTAAATATAGTTTTGTCTACCTCTTCCCTTAACTTAACCTAGATGGGTCTCTAAGTTTATCCATATTTGTTCCTTTCTGTGTTCAGTATACGCAAATACTTTTTATTCGATCAAACAAAAACAATAAAAAAGTTAATTAGGAAAAAAAATCTTATCTAGAAAACTGTAAAAGGCTTTATTATCTTTGTTTTTGAAGGGCAAAAGAAAGAGGAGTGCCAGAAGTAAAAGTGTGAAACATCAAGGAATGAAATGGAGAACACACATGCACGCATGCACAGAGACATACACATAGAAAAAAGAATGCAAATGAGAAAAGAGTAATGCTAAGGGGAAAAATAATCCTGGGTAGTAGTAAGCACTCTCCAGAAGAATAATAGGATCATGACTCAGGATCATGACTTGTTCTGGCGTCAGATGTGGACCAATGAAATGGCAAAAGTGTACATTAAGCCATGGTAATGCACAGAAAGAGCAAGAGGTCACCAAAGGAGATGTAAGTGGCTCCAAGGGATACCAAGAGCAATTTATTATCAGAAGATGTTCAACTTACTTAAAAAAACCAACAGTAAATGAAACATTGCCCAAGTGTTCTCAGGGGAAGGAGAAGGACAGATGGCAAACAGACCCAATAGCTCCCTGGAAAGGCTGGAAATTGCTCATGGAAAAGGCAATGACGAAAGAGCCGGTGATGAAAAAGTGGTGCGTCTGAAGACAGACTGAGCTTCATGAGCAGATGGGGCATTGGGTACCTGCTGGCAGAGACTGAAGGCACACTTTCAGCAACTGTTTCCCAAGTAAAGTAGATCAGATCTTGCCCACATTGTGCACAAAATGAACAGGGAATGTCCCTGTGGTGCCTACATGTTATGTGATCCCATGAAGCTGCCATGAACTCCAAATGCAGTGTGGAGGTCATGAGGCCAGCCTTTGATCACTGAGAGTTGAACTGTCTTTTAAATTCCTTCTCACTAAGTCCCCACTTTGGAAAAATTGAGAGCAAATTACTGGAAAAATATTTTGTATCTTTTCAAAAGAAAAAAGGTACACCCACAAAGAGCATATTTGGTTTTTAAGGTCAGGTTTTGGTAGTGAAAGGAGGCTACAGAGGTGGCTTCTGTAAGAAGCTGCCAGAAACTTCTCCCATGTCTGACAGAGCCAATGCCAGCCAGTTCCAGGATGGACGCACGGCTGCCCAAGGTTGAGCCCAGCAGTGATACTGGTAGTCACTTTGAGATAACATATTTAAGAATGGGGAAAAAAACTTCTGCAGAGCAGCAGCAGAGAGAGGACTGAGGATATGTGAGAGGAGCAGCCCTGCTGACACCCAGGCCAGTGCAGAAGGAGGGGCAGGTGCTGGAGCTGAGGTTCCCCTGCAGCCCTGGTGATGACCATGGTGAAGGAGCTGTCCCCCTGCAGCCCATGGAGGTGCACAGGGGAGCAGAGATCCTCCTGCAGCTCCTGGAGGACCCCTTGCTGGAAGAGGTGGATGTCCAAAGGAGGCTGTGACCCTGTGGGAAACCCACACCGGAGCAGGTTTGCTGTCAGGACTTGTGACCCCCTCAGGGAAAAATCTGCCTTTCCTCAGCTAAAAAGCAAATTAAAAACTTCCAAGGTTTTTGCTGCAATTTGCAGTTTCTAAGGAAGGTGGTGAAAAAAACATCCAAAAATACGTGGATTTATAAACTGCTGGGAGACCTCTGTGCTTAAGTGCTCAGAAAGAACTTTCTTCTCCTAGTCTCCATGTAGATTTGGCTGGCAAACCCTTCGATTGACTTCAGTAACACCATGAGCTGGGGCAGAAGGAATGAAAGTATAACCAGGTAGGTAGAATTTTCAGAAGAGAGTCTGGAGTGTTTTAATACTGGCAAATGGCTGAATTTATTTGCCTTGTCTTTGTTATTGCAAACATCCGAAACAGCTGTCATAAGGGTTTCAAAATATGTGGGCAGGAAAAATGGCAACTTGACATCTGGGAAAGCTCTCAGCAGCTTCTTCCTTCTCTGAGAATTAGGCATCAGATTGAATCAAATTGGAATTACTGTCTTTTTAGTTATCTGCATGCTAACAGCTTCCCAAGCCTCCCTGAATCTAGCAGAAAATGGAAAAATCTAATTCACAGAACAGGACTAGAAACCACTTCCCCTCATGTTCTAATTATATCGTAAAAATGGGAAACATTTTTTATTTTTATTTTCTAAGAAGTGCTTCTCAGTGCAATCGATGCCTCTGTCTTGGAGTGGTTTTGTGCATTATCAGGGCAGTATCATTCACTAACAGATGGAAGCCATAGGAATTATTTCCATCTGTTACGGGAAAGGAAAATCTTTTTGCCTTTAAGTGCTGCAGCATGGGAAAATAACCAAGCTTACATTTTTTTCAGGCGTATTTTCTTGGTGGGTTTTGATGTGAGGTTGAAGAATGTTGGGATGAGAATCACTGTGCTCATTGCTGGCCTGCAGTGGCCACAGATGTTGTACAGGACAGCTGCTCACCTTTCTGTGGGGACATTCTTGTTGGTGGCCTCTGACATGGGGAGTGAGAACAAGTGGATATCATGTGGGCAACCAAATGCATAATGTGTTTTTCTCCAGCTCTGTCCTACCATTTAATGCACCTATAGAATGGACATGGCCAAGATCCAAAACTGTGCTTCCACCAAAGCATTCACTGAAAAGCAGTCTGATTATCAAAAGCCATCAACAGCAAATGCTGCATGAAACCAAAATTCTGTGGAGACGTTTCAGTGCTGCCAATACATTTGTGGCTAGTTTGGGAGATTTTATCAAGTTAAACCAAACTTTCTCCTATAGTAGGTCAGGTGCCCTTTAAATCAGGGCACATCATTAGTGTGATATGCCTTGACAGAAGATGTTGTGATGCTGCCCCTGGTGACAGACTCACAATCAAGTCGGGAATGATAGCACAGGTTAGACTATTGTTAAAAATACAGAATAGCATAGAATAGCATACAACATAATAAAATAGAATAGGACAGAACAGACCAGACTAGTTCAGTTTGAAAGTACCTACAATGATTATCTGGGCCAACTGTCTGACTACTTCAGGGCTGACCAAAAGCTAAAGCATGTTGTTAAGGTCATTGTCCAAATGCCTCTTAACCACTGACAGGCTTGGGGCATTGACCACCACTTGTTTGGCTGCTGTCTTGGTAAGGAAATCCTTCCTAACATCCATTCTGAACCTCCCCTGGTGCAGCATTGAACCAGTCCCACATTTCCTGTCACTCAGTACTAGGCAAAAGAGCTCAGCATCTCCCTTTCCACTTCCCCTCCTCAGGAAGCTGTAGAGAGCAATGAGGTCACCCTCAGCCTCCTTTTCTCTAAACTAGGCAAACCCAAAGCCACTCCTTACTTATGCGTCTTTATTAAAAGAATAAAATAAAAAGAGTAGTTACCAATAATTTGCTGGCAACTGTCAAACTGGAAGGTCTTTAGAGATCCATCTTCAAGGATCCATCTTCACAGTCTAATCACAATTTCAAATTTTTGTTACTAAATTGGACATACTAAATAGCAAGTGGCATGCTATTTAATATGTGGGGCCAAATTACAAGAGCTTTGACAACAACGATTCCAGCATGATCTCTTGAACTGGAGAGGAGATCTGCAATCAGTGAGATAAAGTTTGATAAAAGACAGGTGAACACTTTGCATTTCAGAAGTTGAATTCCCAATGCCATGCTACCTGGACAGAATTAAAAACCTTGTGAGCATGTGAGCTATGATCTTTATATGAATGGAAAATAACTGTCTGAGCAGTACTTCAGCTAAACATGTGGGGGTTGTAGAAGAACACAGACTGAATGTGAGCTGTCTGTGTGATCCTGCTGTAAAAACAAGGCAGGACTCAGAGATGCTTTAACAGCATCATTGTCTGTCTTCTCCCTAGTGTTTCTGAAGAGGCAAAGGAAAGAGAAACTATCATTCAGGAGGAAGAATGTAATATGTTGCTTGGAAAATTTATCTTTTTATATCCATTAAATGTAAAATTTCCTTCCTCCCAAGATCAGATGATGATGGGATTTCTTTGGCTTACAGAGGTTGACCTAAATAAACTAAGGATGTCTTCACATCTCTCCAATCCTGCAATATAAAATCACAAGAATCCTATTTAAAAAATCATGTGCACAATAAAAATAAATGCAAACCTGCATCTTTAAGAGCACAGATACTTAAATACTCACAGGAAGATTCCACCAGTACAGGACACTTTGAAGGACACTTCGTCCTGTAGACTTTTTGAGTCAAGACCAAACAGAATTTATCTTTGCCTCCAGCTGAAGATTCTGGTCTTCCTGCAGTGGAGATTTCTTTAGAACCTAGTGCAAGGATAACATTTGTGTACACTGTGTGTACCTTTCCTGGCAGATCAAACTTTTCTGTGTACAAAAATGGAAGGTTTGTGGTACTTCAGCTGTGAGGGTATTTTTTGATCATGTACATTTTTTTCTGGACCACTGTGCTAAAGATGTTTTTCTTGGTTGGCATTACATAGATATAATAATGAGGCAGACCAGGAATTCCTGTGACACTGGCATTTTGCATTTTGGGGCAAAAGGTGTGTTGTAAGTCCACTGCTTTCTGCTTTATTTGCCTAGCAATGGAGAATTTGCCTCTTTTGACAGCAGTGATGAACCTTAAAAAAAACCCACAGCCACTTTAGTGTAAGCTGCAGAAAAGCAGGATGCAGACATGTGTCTTGAGGTGGGGAAGAGCTATGAGTCAGTGCCTTCCTCAAGAACCAGACCTGCGAGGCTCCTAGGCACGGTGCAGGATGCTTTCAGCGACATCACCTGTGCTGCTGTAAAATATTACTCTGGTACCAGCTCCAGGAACTGATGTCAGTGTCTTGGATCTGCTTTTCACCTGAGGTATGGTATGCCACATCTCAGTCTGTAGAAAGGATCTGGATGAAAATCTTGGATGTAGTTTAGGTTTGTTGGCTGAAGTAAACTTTGAGTCCTGGTTGGCTGTGCTGACACGTAAGTCAACCTCCATATTTAGCGGATGAGGCATTTCTGTTAAAATTTATGAGCCTCTTTAAGCTCCCAACCCATTCAAAATCACTGGATTGCTTCACCTTTTCTAATATGAAGCCATGAAAAGACATTGGCAGCATCATCTAGAACATCTTCCCTGTCAAAGCAAGAAAGGGACAGCAACAGATACCCAGAACAGACTGTTTGGGGTCTTGCATCAGCCAACCTGTGGTGTAAGCATTTCTGCTCCAGCCAAGCAAAGATACGTCTGCTGAGGTCAGCTCTGGGTTCAGCCCTTGGTGTGCCATTGTAGGATGGCAAAACCCATGCAGGGCACCTCCCAAAATCCTCTTGTTTTTCAGGGAGGCCGTTCCTTGGCTCTCCCTCATTGCCACCAGAGGGCTCTGGGAAATCAACAAGCAGATGTGCCCTTCTAGTCTGGCCCTTTAAGCTGCACTGCACAATTGCAGAAGTCTGTAGATTCTACAAAGGCAGCTGAGACTAGGTGGGCTTGGAGCAATATATTGGCAAAGGTCTGGAATAATCCACCAATATTAAACCTGCTGGGTGTCCACACAGTTGTTGCATGTCAGGACAGTAGAAGAATTGGAGTGGCTTGAGTGAGACAGGGGAATCAAACAGAGTGCTGCAAACAGGGGCTGTACACAGGAAATTTAGAAGAAACCATTCAGGGTGAAGACCCTGCTGTTTGTTCTGCAGTGGGTTGGCTGCAGTTCTCCATTTCCACACCTGAGCCATGTCTCAGAAGTTTTATGTTCACAGCCTAGACAGCAAGACCACATCTGTCCTGGTGCCTTTTCTTCCGGAGGCTGGTTTCACAGGGCAGCCAAGGCACAGGTGGATGTCTGGCCAAACTGGGCTTCCTCACCATGGCAGGACGGTGTGCTGAAGGATGAATTGCACACCCATGGAGAAGAGGCTTACACCTGGGTGACAGGAGAATGGTCTAGGGCAGGAGGGAAGTGTACACCAAGTGCCATTTTAGCAGTACAAGTTTGGGAGGGGAAAATGTATCTTTTCTTTCCCAACCTTCCCACTCTAAAAGTAGCAGAAACTTTGATTAGATAAGTGATTAAAGTGTACGCACGTCGCTCTCCTTCCTGTTTCTTGAACACAGCAGAAGATATAACGAGGTAGTAAATTTGGCACTTAGGTGGAGTATTGAAATCAAAGACAACAAGGCCTTTTTCTCATTTCTCCGCATTGTAATTTAGTTTAGTTCACTTATTCTGTAGTAATTTAAGTAAATGACTGGGAAATTATGAGCTCTTTGCTGCACACCATGTTGTGATGATGAATTCATTCAGCTTTTTCTTAAATGTCACAGATGGTTACAAATGAAAGCCCAGAATGAGGTGGACTCACTCTCTAGAGAAAGGCTGAAGGGGAGAGGCGGAATTCCCCTCATTTTAGTATTTCCTCTTCACTCAGCAGACTTAAACTATTCTCAAATCCTCTAAGCAGATGTTTTTGGGGGAAATACCAGCCAAATTGGATGATGTGATCAAAGATGCCCGTGAATTGTTTAAGAAAAGCTCTGCTGTTATGTCCCAAACAAGTATCATGAATAAAGCCATGGGATGGAGGCGGGAGGGAGAAGCAGGGAGTCTAGCACACAAGACATGTTGTTATCTAGATCTGGATCTTAAGACATCAGGAGGTGTTTGAAGCAGCAAAGGGACAGACCATATCTCAGCAGTGGCATCCCAGGAAGATCAGCAGTAGGATGAGGCCTCTTTCAATTGCCATGGAAGTTAGTGGGAAGATTTCCACTGAGTAATGCTGCTTGTTTGTGTCATCTCCAGTATAAAGCTGTAAGGTTGGAAGGAAGCCATTCTCATGACTTGGAAAACTAACCACAGAATCACCATCTGCTCTGGAGTAGGGACCTTCCCCTTCAGAGGGATGGCCTTTGGGACACCTTGTTAAGGGGCAGGTTGGTGAGAAGAAGGGACAGGTTAACTCTTCAGCATTTCAGCATCCTGTGTCATCCTGAGAGCTGTGTTAAATTGCTCCCTTCTCCCTTCTCTGAGGTTTTCCTGTGGCTAATTAATTACAGAGAGAATTCAGAACCCTTTTGTGGGTAGTTTGTCAACTTTGCGCTATGAGTCAAGAGGAGTGCACCTCAACAAGTTCTGGAATGTGGGTTGGGCTCCATGAGGCATTCCCAAATTTGGTAGTTTATCTGGATTTGTCTGGGACACTTTGCATCCTCTCTGTGTGGCCAATCCATCTTTCTTTCGAGGCAGCACATAACATGGAACATGCAGCAAGCAAAGAGGGTGGTAGCAGCCATCCCAGGGACATTGAGTTGATCTTGAATTCACCAAATTGATGCAATATTGCAATACCTTTCCTTCAGCTTGCCGTTGATGTTGTAAACAGCATCAATGAACAGAGAAAACCACAATGAAATCCTTCCTTTCCTATTTTATATATAATAATAATGGTACAAGAATATGAAAATCCAGACAACATAAATATTCTCCTTCCTTCTTAATAACCAAGAGACTGAAGAGATAGCTAAGTATAAATGTACTTTTGACCTCCAGACTTCACAGTTAAGCCCAAAACTTATACAAGATATTAGCCCAGAAAAAGCCATGTCCTTCTAAACAACCAGCACATTTTTTGGCATGACATGGGTTCATCTCCTTACCATCTCTTCAGAGGCCACTTCTCCAGGAAGGGTTTCCTCCTGCTCCTATATAATCTTGTGGCTCAGGCTCATGGCATTACCACTGTGGAAAATCAAAATACTCAGTGTTCAGCTTGCAGGGGTTTGGTCATAGCTTACCAAGTATCCCCTGAGGAGAGGCTGTCTTATTTAAAAAACCTCAAGTCTGTGGGCAAGCTCATGTTGTTTCAGCAGGAACTGCTCTTATTTGTGGTTTATTACTATGCAGTGAGCTGGAAGAAATTATGAAACTACTTCAGTGACCAATCATACAGCTCAATAACAAGTGCACTGGCACTCAGATGAAATTGAGGGTCCACTGGCAGACACAGATCCAGCAGACACTGGGCTGAAGAAAAAGATAGTTTTGTAGGTAATTCACAAGCAGTAAATTGGTGAAATTACGCCATAAGGAATTCAGCAAGCCCCATTCCTTGTGTTCCTGATTACTTAAACAGTGCAGTCCATATGTCATGTGTTTGCCTTCTGCCCTGCTTACAGCATTGTGTAAATCCACCTGTGTGAAAGAGTCTTGAAAAAGAAATGGAAAAGATTCATAAGAAATTCGAATTAAATAGCTGGTGTGTGAAGGAAAGAACAATGTTTAAAGATCAGTATAAGGGCCTCAGGAGTATTTGTCTTTCAAGGCCTTCTGTAATTTGGTGCAGTATATAGCAATCTTTTCTAGGTGATCTTTTTAGATGTGTTCCTATGTTAAAATTGTATGTTAAATCTTGGACCTCGAAATCACAAACAGGAGAGAGAGGTGATAATGGGAGGGCCTTAGTAATCACAGGCTTAAAACAAGGAAGAAATTTTGTTTGTACCAGCTGTCATCTTCCAGGCTATCAACCGTAGGATTCCTTGGCCAACCCTGACCAGCTATCTGAGCAGACTTCAGTTGACAGTCACAGTTGGTTTGGGCTAGTTATGGCTCTTCTGCTTGCCCACAGCAGAGCTTGAATAAAAGCCAAGTCTCTGTATCCTCTTGGCTGCTCTTTCTCCATGTCTGAGCCTTCTCACAGGAAGGCAAGACTTTTCCACCTTTTCCAGACTTAATTCATAGTAGGATCCTGGTGTCTGCAAGACAGATCCCTGGGACTTCTCACTTGAGAATGCAAGCGTGACAATCACGGGGGAAACAAGAGCACAAGACTTGGACTAAAACACCAGCAAGAGATGTTGATGCTGGTGTACATAGAATGGTGGTAGTTAGTGGAATGTACAAGTGCAGAAACTCATATCTGAATCTTGAACCCAGCTTCCTGTTTCCTTTTCAAAAGCTATGAATTAAATGGCATCATCCGTGGCCTCATATTCAGCTTCTGCTTTTCCTAACCTATCAAGAAGATCGGATGGGAACTTGAATGTGTAAACAATCCATATGCTAGGAGAAGTCTGTGAACATGTGTTGGGCTTACTTTCCTGGTGCATAATTATTACAGATACTTAAGTACCAGAGAGGTTGCACAATACCTTAATTACTGTGTTTAGATGCAGCCTGTTCAATGTAGGAGTCATACTCTCTGGCTCTACTTTCTCTTCAAGGTGTAATTTGAACAGTCATTGCTGAGATACATGGGTGGCCAGCATGCACTGAAGTATTCAATATGGCTCATACAGATCAAAAATGGGTACTTTTTGTCCTGCTTTTCAAGGTGCAGCACGTTGTGAGCTTGTGGCCTGTTGTGTAAAAGTTGCCAGTCCTTTGAAGTAGAAAGAGGGGAGATTCATATCCATGTGCGGTGGAGATTCAGTGATTCCTCTTATAGGCACCTTTTAGTTGTTTCCTCTTAGTATCTGAAACATATGTGCTTCTGCACATTCTTGTACTACCAAATCTGATTGGTATCCAGATTGTTAGGGGAGTAGAAGAAATTTTCGGATGAATCTGAGCAAGATTCTAGGATGGTGCACTACAAACATATTTGGTACCTGGTGATACACCTGAGTTGACTGTTCTTCCTTTGAAAGCTTGAATGAAATTAAAACAAAACAAAAAAAGAGACAGGAGATGGATTCAGTTTCACATAAATCTCATGATGCAGGTCCAGGAGAGGGGGGTCATCCTACCTGGCTTCAGGGGTCTGCAGTCTAAGGTTGCTGCTTGGTGCCAACATAACTACTGGTGAGAAGGGGGCATTGTAGGATGTGGTGTCTGTAAACTTCCATCTTTTCAGGGACTTGGCTCACCCCAACAGCAAATCTGTTGTAGATGAAGAATTTACTGTCCTTGTCCTTTCTCATCATTGTCCTCAGTAAAATCAAATGTATAAACCAAAGAACCTCATCCCTGTTTCAATCCCCTAACTCAGCACTAGGGCTGCAGAAGCATCTGAGGATTCTGAAAGAGGATATATCTCAGGTGGCTGCTCACTTCTCTGCCTTGGGGAGCAACTGGTCAGAGCCAGGTCTAAGGAATTTGGGCAGGGGGATCAGTAGACAAAATAGAATGGAAATGAGCTGTGGCAAACAATTCCTAATAGAGGTATCTGTGTGAATAGAGTACCTCTGTTGGACCTCGAAGACTTATTCCAGCTTCTCTCAGTCATGCCAATGATCTCAGCCACAAGTAGACTCAGCCATCCCTTAGGCTCATTCAGAGGAACTTAACACCTGCAGTTTTGTTCCTCTCTTGGACACAGTCCATACTCAGGATCCCAAATTGGGCCACTTCTTAGACCACAGATAGGTTAATTAGGACTGATTTCCTTTGGGGCTCCTTGCTAGGAACATTCTTCTAGACCCTACTGCATGGCATAGGCCTAAACAAAACATTGGTGTCTCAGCTCATCTAATGCTGTTTGCTTAGCTGGCTGTTCCCTCAGCTGGTTTTTTTCCTAGCTGAATGAATAAACAAAGCCACCCAGTTTAACTACCTGTGTTACAATTTTATCTGAGCAAGAGAACATTTCCCAGTAGCTACAGCCACATGCACAACACTAAGGACCTGTGGCAATTAGCAAGTGCGGGGAGAGAATATTGGGTCATGTTGAGGCAGGTTTTTCAGTAATTGTATAGGGGCAACAATTAGAAGAGGCAGGAGACTCATTAGGTGCTCTAATCCCCCAGAGTAGGCAGTGGATTGCAGAACAGCCTTCCAGTCCAAATGATTGCTCATAGCTCATGGTGTGCCTGAAGTACAGTGAAAAAAAACCTCACTGTCTTCTGAAAGGCAACTTGTGTGGGTGCACATCAGTGATGGGGCTGGAGGAAGAAATGTGGGTTCTCTGACTCTTTTAGTGATAACTCTCAGCTTCTGCAAAGCAAAGGGACCCTGGGGCAAGACTGCCATCAGCCTTCCTTGACGATTTCATTTGTTCCTCTTCCCCTTGTACCCTAGTCCCCAGCTCTTTGCCCCATGGAGACATTCATAAACTCAGTGCTGGCAGCTCTCGCAGCCGGGGCAGGGGAAGTTAGCTGGGGTATGAGAAGAAGCAGATAATGTTCAAGGAGGTGCTGAGGGAGCTGGGTATGCTCAGCCTGGAGAAGAGGAAGATGTGTGTAGGGGAGAGATCTAGCTGCTGTCCATCTCTGCTGAATGGGGAATTACAAGAAAGACAGAGTCAGATTCTTCTCCATGCTTAACAAGGACAAGTGTCTCAGCTCTTCAACTTCTCTCCTCCTATGGCACGTGCTCCAGGCCCTGACCATCTTGGTGGCCTCTGCCAGGCTTGCTCCAGTTTATTCAAATTTCTCTTGCACTCAAGGCTCAAATCTTGACACAGCATTTCGGATGCACCTTTGTAAGTGTGAAGCAGAGAGGAATAATAATTTCTCTCAGTCTGCTGGCTGTGCTTTAGCTAATGTTAACTAGGGAGCAGTTGGGCTTCGTTGTTGTGGAAGCACACTGCTGACTCACATTCAACGTCTTGTTCATCAGGACCCTCAGGCCCTTTTCTGCAGAGCTACTTCCCAGTTATCCAGTCCCCAGCCTGTGCTGGTGCTAAAGGCCACTTCATCCCAGGTGTAGGAGTCTGCCCTTGCCTTGATTAAACTTTGCAAGGTTCCTTCTGGCACGGTATTCCAGCCCACTGCAGTCCCCCTGAATCACAGCCCTGCATTCCTGCCAATGTTAGCTGCTTCCCCAATTTGGAGTCATCCTTGAAACTGGAGAGAGTATGCTCAGTCTCATAAATCCAGCTGATGAACAAGATGGCTTATGTATTACTATCCCCTAAAACTTCAGATCTAAAAGAGGTAACAGTTGCCTTCAGAACAAACTCAAGTTTTTTCATGAAGTGGGAAGAAATATCTATCTTCTGGACATATTTTAAGTAAAGTATTAAGATTTTTTTTTTTAGATTCTGAGGCCTCAGGGTTTCAGATGTTGTAGGAAATACCATGAGACCTCATTACATGTTAACAATTAAGCTTATAGTTTAACTACATGCCTTTTGCTATTTTCTGGTTTTACAGTCATCTGCTCTTTGTGGGATTACTATATATCCCAAATATATTGCACATGGGCTACAGTGATGTGCAGTGGGGTCACAGGAAGGTGAAAGCTGTTTACTATGCCTCTGCCCTGACCAGAACTGGTTCCTGTGATTTTCACAGGAAGGGCATTTTTTTCTCCATGGAAGAGCTTTCTGGGGAATGCCAGTGCTGCTATTTTGAAGCTCCAGTTCCTGAGGATCTTTGGTCTCTTTTTTCCGAAAGAATCTAGTATCACCAATGGACTTGCTCATATCCCTCTGCAAAAGTGAGATGCTTGTTCATCATTGAGTTAATGAGGGGTACACTACGAAGGACACTCCAAAAGGAATTGTGTTGGCATGTGCAGAGATACTCTTTGTCAATGTCTGAGGCACTGGCCATAATTAGGACTGCTGCAGGAAAAAGGCCAGCAGAGCCAGTGCTGGAAAGAAAGATGTGGAACACACGTTGCTTGAACATTGGAGGTTGACTGCAGCTAAGTATGGAGGATGATGATGCATCTATGGATGCTAGCAAGTTTCCCAAGTGTCCAGCTGGTGTGTCTTGACTAGAGTTAAACAGACAATCAGATGTGGAGTCAGGAAGGAATTTGAAGTAAATTGGACAGCAAAAGCAGGGTTGGGTTAGTTGTTGTTTTGCTTTCTGCTACAGGGATGTGGTCTGTTTACTAGGCACCCATGGGAATTCCACTTAGCAAATTTCCCTCCCTTGCAGGCACCAAGGACACTGGCAAAAACCTTCATCTTGCTGTCTTCCTGGAGTAGGGATTTTTGTTGCTTTTGGGGTGGGTCCATTTGGTAGACAATCTTAAGCTTGCTTAAGAGCATTGGAATTGCTCTGTAGCCACCTGCTGTACATTCTACATCAAACCAAGCAGTGTGTATCAGACTCCTGTATCATGGACAAGTGCAGCTCTTCTGAGTAAAGTTCCACCAGAAAACGTTGAGTCTTGGGGTGTCCCCAAGACCAAGCTACCAAGATCCACTGACCAGTCCTTGCTGAGCTGCTGCAGCAGGAACAAGAAGTACTGTTTGCTCCCTCATTACACACATATAACCTATCAGCAAAATTCTGTCATGGGCTCTAGACCATTTCACAGCTGTCTGCTGGCCTGATTGGAATGAAAATTTTAATGGCTTCTAGAACAGATCTTCTCACAGATTTGGTCCAGATGGAGTGAAAAATATGTTGGATCATGTGTAAGCCCCTGTATATCAGAAGAAAAACATATCAGAAGAGAAACTCTCTGACAGCTCGCGGGCTCTCTGCACACCCGCATTGCCACAAAAAGAAAGGTTCAGATGCTTCTTTGAAAGGCAAACAAGTATATGGCAGACTCCATCTTGCGTAATACCTAATAGAAAGTCTGAGCCACCTCCCAAAAGATGAGTGTCATGTCTCCCCACCTTTGATAAAACATTGTTGACAAATAGCAGGTTTGCCATAATTAGAAGCATAATAGCTAGGAAGTGCAGCTCACAACCAATTCAGGCGTCTAACTCTCTCCAGCTGCTATTAAAGCTGATGTCTCAGGCAATCAACTGCAAATGGGTATTATTTTCTAATTGAATCCACAGCTCCCTACATGTGAGATGTGAATGAATGAGGTAAACACACGTGCAGCCAGCAAGTCTCACAGCTCGCTGTCACCCCTTCAGTGCCACTTATGTGGTCCTCGCTCATCCCAAAAGCTGTAGGGACTTCACTACAGTTTTGCAGAGGCCTCAGGGTCCAACACTGTTAGCCAGGGAAATTACATCTGCTTTGCTTCTCATGTTTTGATTAAGGACCTTCTTAAAGCTGCATGGATATTCTGCAGGCACAGGGGACTTTGGAACACACACCCATGGTGAATATCTGCATGCCATGCAAAAGGGCTGAGCTAGGAACTATGAAATAGCTATTCCAGCATGATAAATCACTCCACCTGCTTTATCTGGTCTTGGCTCCAGCCTTCTTTCTGGTGGAGGCTGTCCTGTCTTGTCTTCAAAACCCTGTCAGAAAGGAACTTGCAAGAGATGCTACAGTGCTAAAGTCCCGGACTGAGCACTGAGGGAACAGTAGCAGCACCAGACTGGTCTGTCCTTGTTGGAGTGCCACAGACATACCCCACAAGAAGTCTGCCAGTCCGTTCTGTACGTGTGAATGGACAGAAGTGTTTTTCTTCTTCACTCCTGGTAGAGCTGTGATGCCTGTGTGGATGGAGGGCTGTAGGGTTGGAGTACCCTGAGTCTTGCAAGTGCCTTATCCCTTCTGGGAGTGGTTTAGAGCACAGGAACCATGTCCCTGGTAAAACAGCAATGTTCGACCAGAACACAAGGAAGGAAGAAGATTTAATTAGAATTAAATGGCAAGGCAACTTCTGAGATTTCATACATTGTGTACCTTTCTCCCTTCTTTCAGCCTGCATTTGTCCATTGTGCGTGTCCAACTTCCAGATTCTGTTTTGTGTTTGCCTATAAAATTATAAATTTCAAATGTCAGAAACCTCCATTTGATCTGGATGCATGTAGAGGTGTGTGGTCTCTTTCTAAGCTAAACAGATGAGCCTTATCCACCTCCCACTGGGAGAGAGTCTATCCAGCCTGCATCCTACCATTCTTGCCACTTTCCACCTCAATGCTTTCTGTGAGTCAGCAAGCAGTGTGTGACTCAGTGAAAACACACATAGGGCAAAACAGCCATGAACTAAATACAGTGCTTGCTAAAGAATGTGCAGGTGTTATTCTGGGGATCAACAAACATTCTAATGATGATACTGGGTGGATTCTGGCCAGAAAGGTGTGCTGTGCTGAGGGAAGGTGGGAGGAGAGCCTGGGAGCAATGCAGCAGAATTTGGAAAGAAGAGTTGGCTCCACAGAGAGATAGCTTGTCAGGATTCACAGCAGAGCAACAAGAAGAGCTATTGGAGGAGGACTAAGTCTGTGGTACCCCTAAGTGGGAGAGCTGCATGTGGTGGAGGCAAGTACAGTAATTTGTACCTTGGAGTTGCCCTCTCCAGATCAGCTGTAAGGTGCTCCCATTGCTCTGAAATGTCAGAAGTACCGAGAGGCAGACCAGCTCCCAGGGTACCATGGGGCCTGGCAGGCTCATTCAAGTCAAAACACAAGGTGCCCTTTAAGCAGGGAGCAGAGCTTGGAAAATCCACAGGAAAACCTGCCTCATTGTAAGACAAGAAAGTTAAGAGAGAGAAAGACACACAGAAATGGCTGCTTTGGTGCGATCCTGATGTAAAAGACCTGATGCAATCGCCTCAGCAGAGTTCCTGTTCCTCCTGGCTTGTGTGAGTGTTTCCTCAATGCATGAGACACTCATTCAGAGGGCAACACCACTCCCTCCTCTACCCTTCCCATGCCCAGAAGCACTTCTGACCGTGAGAAAGTTCTGACATGCAAAGAAGACTCCTGTAACAACGCCTTGCTTGCTGTCAGCTGAAAGCAAGTGCCACCCTCTCTAATGACTAGTTTCAGAAAGAAAGCAAATACACAAGGATGCGCTCACCTGTCCCAGGTGATCACTGCTGTCTCCCACGGGTGAAATTGCTGGGGCTTTTCAACACGTGGGTTGCTGGCTCTATCACCAAGGCAAGGTCACATCCTAGCTGGGGGATCAGAGAGGCATGAGAGACCTTCATCCTGGCAGATGCTGCTCTGAACATTATGCATCGGGACACTGCAGTGTAGTGCAGGGCTATTTCCCAAGCACTTCCCAGTTCTTTGGCAGGAGGGTACAAAGTCCCTTAAAGATCATCCACCAGTGGGGAATGGAGCAAAAAGTAGCTCCAAATCTTTCTTTTTCCATGTTTTTTGAAGTTACTGCCCCGTAGACTCGAGCCAATACTGAAGACCCTGATGCCACCTTTGCTTCCTGTCCCTTCCATACTTGGCGAATTGCCCCCGGGAGCCTCTGGCTGGCAGAAGCAGAGAGAGCCATGTTGCACATGTGAGGGTGGTTTGGTGGCCTGGCTCGTAGCATCCAGAGGGAGTGTCTGCCTCTGTCGATAGCATTTCCAAAGAAAGGAGCCAAATCCACCCACATGGGTCACGGAGACTGTCTTTCTGCCACATGCCTTCCCTCCTGCCCAGCCCTGGCAGGGCCCTGTTGTTCCTCACGTGTTGCCCTGCGTGCGGAGGAGACCCGCCAATGTCTGCCAAGCTCCATGGCCCATGGATCTGCTTTCTGAACCAAAATATCTGTCCAGTCCAGGAATTCTGGGGGGTAGGACTGGGATTTGGTCTTTGATTTGGTTTGATGGGAGGAGTGAGGATTGTAACACCTGTAGATGCCAAAAATGGGACTGAGAGGATATATTAAAAAAACAGTAATATGTAGGATCATGACTCTTGGAAAATACAAAATAGAAGGGGGCTTTCTTATCAAATTTTGTGAGTTTTTTTCTGTTCTTTAGACTTCCCATGTTTGTTTTCCCCATGGCCACAGCTTTGTAATTCTCTGCAGAAGTAAAAGCTTCATCATTTCAGCAGCCCCTCCAGACGTGTCAGCCTTTGCTCCATCCTCAGGGGCTGGTAGGCACTTAGAAAACACAGAGAGAGCCCAGAGTGAATGCCAAACAGCTGACTTCCTATGTTTATTCATCTTTTCAAAACCTGAGGCTTTTAAAGAGATTTTCCTTCAGCTCTTCTGGAGATCCCCATGTGGCTTTTCTTTCTTTGGGCGTGAGCGCAAAACTCTTCTTTTAGGCAGGGTGTATATGCTTTGAAGCTAAACCAATAATTACCTTAAAGATTTAAAGTGCTACTTTTATTTCTACAGAGGGGGCCACACATATGTGCAGGGGCAGACAGGAGTGTGGGTCAGAACAGAGACTGTAGAAGTGGCCAGGAGAAGCAGTAGGATCTTTACAGCAGCAATGTCTCTCACCCCTTTAGATCCAGATCCAGTAATGTCCTTAACTATGAATTTAAATTTAAGCATCTTGATCAATTAAAGACAAACCCATGCTCTAATGAGCTGCAAACCCTGTCCCAGCAGAGCTTGGAGTGGCAAGTCACATCGCTCTCTGCTTTCCAGAGAAAGCAGCACACAGGGCAAGAGAATCCTCAGTATCAGAGGTCAAAACTGTGTAAGATCTCAGCAGCCCTGGTTTTTAGTGTAATTTGGCTGAGGAAATACCAGTGAAGAGGTGAGGAATTGCTGAGCATGACATCCAGGGCCTGTCCACTGCTTCCTCCACCTTTAGTGTGTCAGCTATCATGGCAAGTGGGAGCATTTGCTCAAGACTGGAAGAAAGCAAGTGCCACTCCTGTCCTCAGGAAGATATGGTGAACTGCAGGCCAGCCAGCCTCACCTCAACTAATCCTGGAAATAATTTCCAGGCTCATGAAGGACACGAAGGTGGTCAGTAGAAATCTGCACAGACTTACAAAGGAGAAATGGTGCTTAACTGACCCGACACAATTCTGCAAGGAAGTACAGAACTGACAAGGTGCCATACCAGCTGTGAGCTGGGTCATGTCACTTGTTTGCATATTTGTATCTTTGTGTGCAGTGCTTGGACTGGTAGATCCCAAGGGATGAAATCTGAGAGAAGCTAGGATTGTTGGGGACCTGCTTGCAAAGGGCTGGGTTTCCCCCTCATGTGCAGTGAACATGAAGGGTCAGGGGAAATTTCATCTCCACTTTGCCTCCCCAACACCTTATTCCTGGGGCTGGGACATGGCTGCTGCTCTGACCTGTGCTCTGGCAGTGGCAGCAGTTCACCATGGGAAGTGGGGCAGTGCTTGGGGGTGCTTCCAGCCAGGTGGATTTCAGGAGACCAGACTGGTAGGCATGTTCTAAGAGGACTTCCAAGAGGCCTACAAACTCATCAGTCAGCTCCTGTGTGGCTGTTAGTCTACATGAAAACAAGCCAGCTTCTGTATCTCAGTGGGTTTGGTGCTGCCGTGTCTCTTCTTTCAAACACCTCATCTCCATTCAGCTTTCCTGAGAAGATGACAGGTTTCTCAGCACTGGGATGGGGGAGAGAGAGAGAAAGCAAGAAACTGACCCTGGGTTTCCTCTGCCAGCCCCTTCCAGGCTGTGCAGGAGACCCAAGACATGCACACAGCATTGACTGACACCAGCTCAACTTCTTTTGTTTGGTGAGAAGGAAGAGAAACATCACACCAAGCAGGGGTTTAGTCTTCTTGCTGGGCACAGAAGAACCACTCCTGCACGTGAAGGAGTGATTTTCTTTCTGTCCATTTGCATCCTTCAAAACTCAGAAACCTTCCTGTTATCTCACATTAGGCAAATGCTCCTGGTTTTGTTTTGAAAGGTTCTTTCTTTTCAGGTACGCAGTCCTTGTAGAGCCATTAGCTGGGCGTCCTGCACTTTTGCTGATTTCCTAGACAAGGTTTTGGGGCTAAATTATGGGTTCTGTGCTGCCCTGCCAGCAGCACAGTGGCACTGAACCATGTTTGCCTGCAAATCATAGGGACTTGGATGGCACTTCTTTTATTTTTTACTTTTCTGGCTTTCAGTTGCCTGAGTCTAGTCAGAACAAGGATGCTGTTACCTATCCTGAACGCTGAGCTGGCTGCACAGACCTGATATTTCTCTGCTTCCTCTAGAGAACGTGATCTGGCAGTGGTGGTGCTTAAAGCACATCAGCCAGAGAAAAGACAGTGCAAGAGACAGCTTTTGTACAGCAGCCTGTGACCCACACTGCAGCCTGCTACAGAGGTGGAAGGTGTCCGGTCCCACCACAGTTAGGATCACTTTTCTGTGTTTTCTCTCACAGGTACACTAGTGCACACACAGAAACTTGTTAAACAGGAAACAATGTCCCTGGCATTGTCAGACTTGCCCCATCACCAAATGACAGCACATATGACCCACGTGATCAATCCCATGCGTGTAATTCCAAAAAAAAATCCTGAATATTTCCAGTGGGAAGGAAATGTTGATGCTACAGCTGAAAGGCCAGAGATATTTTGGACAGAAATAAGGGTGTTTCAGAGCTGGATAGAATTATCCCATGAAAAAGTCATCTATTTTGACATTACCCTCACGTTCCTAATTCTGAGAAAAAAAAAAAGACAACAAAGGCCACATTGAACAATGTAGTCAGCTGGTCCCACATTTCTCAGCAGGTGTCATTGTTTCCAGTCCTGGACTTCATTTTGAAGATCTCAAGAACAAGAATACATGCTGCAACTGACACCCCTGAATGAAATAAAGAGGTGGCAGTACACCCCAGCATAGATGGTCACTCCAGAGATAAGTCACCTGTAAAAAGGCAGTGGAAAGATAGAAGCACATCTAGTGCTGTGCAATGGATAGTCTAGCTTTAAGGGGGTAGTCTAGCTTTAAGGTGGGCTTAGAGATAAAATCCAAAGACAGTGCTGGACTTGGAAAAGATCTTTAAGTAAATTGGCCCTGGCTTCTTTTAATTTGCTTTCATCCAGAATGGGGGCAGTCACTGGTGTAGTCTCCTAGGGATTCATGAGGTGCAAATCTGTCCATGACTACTTTTTCAGCTGCACTCAACCAGGCAAAAATAAAGGTGTGGGGTTCAGCCAGGCTCCCTTTAAAAATATCTGTCCCTTTTCAGTTAAACACCCATGCTCCCTGTTTGTTGTCCACTGATGACCATTCACCCATCTTCCTTCCCCAGCATTGGTTTTCTTTACGTTGACCCAAACTCTGTGCAAAACTTTGAGTCAAATTTGTCTGTTGTTACTCAGGTCATCCCACCCCCTGACCGCTTTTGAGCTGAATCCTGCTTTTGAGCACATGTTACTTCTAAGTCAACCCAGCTGTTGTCCAGGTGCTTGATGAACTGAAATGTCTTAACCAAAATGAAAAACAACTTGTTCTTTAAGAAGACATGCCATATTTTACTTAACACTTTCATGTAGCACCAAGATTTATTGCTGGAAATCACCAGCCCACCATATCCATCTTCTTTGTCTCATTTTACATGTCAGGATCTTGAATCTTATCAGGAGGGCAATTTGAGACAAAAATCTCAAGAGAGAGGTGGCAGAGCATATGAGTGGAATCTTTTTGTAAAAGAGCAGCAAGGCTTCATGTTCAGGGGAAAGATACTTTTTTCTGACAGTTGATTTTGGTATGAATCACAGCAAGCCTTTCTTTTCCCCTAAATTTTTGATTTTACTGTTCAGCTGTCCCTTGTCTGGCAGTGACTGCCAAGGTTTTCAATCACGTGCTAACCCGGTTTTGGAATTGGTGAAACTCTTGTGAACCAGGAACATTTCAGATTTCTTAGTAAATACACATTTTTCAATGAAGCTGAGTAGCTCTCTACACATACCTGAGTTGTCATCAGCACACACAAACACACCCATGCACACTGATAATGCACAGGTACTCACACAGTAATTAGAGAGAGCTGTTTTCAGAGGTTTATTATGAACAGTGAAAAATAAAATAAACAACTATTAAGAGCAAGCCAGTAGAGCTCTATTAACTCTGCAGGAAATATTTGTCCATTCTGACAGAATGATAGGCTTATACTAAAGCTCAAGCCAGTCTGCTAATGCAATCATTTTGTTTCCACAGCTCACTTCTGTGATAATTTTAGGGCCAAAGTTTTGCTTCCTAGGTTTCATTTTCTGGTGTATTCAACCCCAGCCTTTGGGGTAGATGGGGGCAGTTCACAGGTTTGTAAAATTACAGAAGGTTTAGGTGGGAAGGGAGGTCTGGGGATCTCTCTGCCCCTTCTCTCCCTCACACCCTCACAGCCAGGTCAGGTCTGATGAGGGATGGTCCCCAAGGATGGAGATGCCACCATGCCTCCAGGCCCCAGTCCAGGACTGTCCTGCTCTCCTGCAGCAGATTTATTTCCTCCTACCTTGTCAGTGTTTGCCTTACTTCTTGTTTTTGCCCTGATCTCAGCTGGCCTCTCAAGCATGTGCTGTTTGTTCCCTTTTCTTCTAGATCTAGCAACTCTGGCTGGGCTGCCTTTCACCTCCTTTCTCTTAACTTTGGGGAGAGGAGCTATGAAGCTGTCATAGCACAAGGTAGATTGTAGTCCACATCTATTGGAAAAAGCAGATGCAAAGAGTGACAGAGAAATCCATGGTCAGTGGAGTGAAGATCTAATCCCAGGATGCATTTAATCTTCCAGTTCTATCTGGGCAAGCTAAATTTTCCCATTTGGACAGCTCTGCCTATAGCCTGATTTTTCTAAAATGTGAATCATCTAGGTACGCTTGTTAAAAATGAGGTCATTTAATTGAAATGCTAAATATGGCCTAGGATTTGATTTCTATTTTTACCACATCTCTGTTTAGGACAAATAACATTTTTTCTTCCTTTGATGGTGAGCAAAAGCCTGCTCAGGACATATTGTCGAGTTTTTCTATCACTTACCAGATACCAGTGTGCAGTCTAGCACTGACAGAAAATTCACTGCTCCGGTTTTTTATAAGCTCTCCATTTCTGTGCTGTTTTTTCAAGACTTCAAGCCCAGGTTTCACTTTTGACTATAAAAGAAACCAAAATGTATCCAAAAAAAAAAAAGAAAAAAAAGAGAAAGGAAAAAGAGTTGGGTACACTCAGACCTTCCTGCTTGACTGGACAGACCATATCTGGCAAATGGTGACTGAGGAGTCTGTGAAACCTGTGTTGGGAAAGGAAGCTGTGTGACTGTATTTATATGACTCCTTTCTTGCTCACTCACTGAAAACAGAACATCTTTTTGACACAGAAGAGCTGCCTTGGTGGGAAAAGCAGGGATGGCTCGTGTTGTACAGGTGGGCTCTGCACCCAGGGAAGGGGAAGAGCAGCTTGGCCTGTGCCAGACACACTTTCTGGCTGCATGGACAATTGCCTGCTGACTCTCAAGAAAGAGCAAACAAAAGATCAGTAGAAGCTACAGACATCTAACCTAGTGCCCTAGACGTATGGGGAGAGAGGGATATCACCAAATTCAACATTTCCAGCCCAGATCCACAGCATTCTACTGAGACCTTTCATACCTGGCTAGATCACTGACAGAACCAGGACTTGTACCTTAGCAGCTACCAAGCAGGAATTAACAAAATTACCCTCCAGGAGGAGATGGTCAGCAGGGTCTTGATGTCCTCGGATGTGGACAGATTTTTGGATTCGACAACAGGAGTTTCTTAAATTCAGGCCAAATGCAGACAGCTCACCTGGACAATGGTATTGGAGGAATCACAGGCCAGGTGTTGAAGAGGGGTTTGCATAAGGCTTAGGGTCTGGAGCATGTGCAACTTGCTTCCACAGCTGAATATTCTGAAATCAAACCAAGTTCTGGAACTCAGATAAAACCTGAGCATCTCATCTATTTGCTGGATGGACAATGGAGGGAGATGAGAGGACATGGACTTCTCTCCTGCCTAGGATCACAAGGTTACTCCCTTTTATCCAGGCTAGTTTTCTCTGCCCCTCTCAAGTGAGGATCTCTGAGATAAAGGTGATTAAGACAAGATGCTAAGTAAATAACCATGTTGGAATAGCTAGAAAGAGCAAAAGACCAAAGTGTTGGAGATTTCTTCCGAGGCTCTGGAAGTGGTGCATGGGCACCCAAGCTCCTCATGACAAACCTGATCTCCTGCGCAGGAGTGATGATGAACCCTCTTTCTTGGAAAGCAGAGACACTAAAACCATGGATCATGATGCATTTCTTCCCATTCTCTTCTGCTCTGTGCCTATTTCCCCCCGTCAATGTACCTGTATGTAACTCCTGCTGCTGTGATCACAGGCATCTGCAAATGTGCAGATGCAGATGAACAGCAAATCCAGCCCTGCTGCAGGTAACAGGAATTTCCACCCCAGCAACAGCAGCTTTATTAATTCACCAAATCACATTGGCTCAGGATTAATTACGCAAGCTATGATAGCACGCATGGACTCCACAAGCTTGTTAATGATTCATGTGTGTTTTAGCCTCCGGGAAGAAAAAATCAACATGAGGTAGGGGTGGTACCTTCAAATCAGAGGGGCAGTTCAGCCAAAATGGCATAGCTTTCTGCCTCCTCCTGTTAGCAGTAGATCTTGCTCCTTGGGACTTCCATAGAGCTCACAGATACACTCCAAGAAAACAAGATTTTTTTTTTCCTGCACAGTTTTGTTTGTAGTCTAACGATATTGCTACCTTTTTTCTTTGCAGGCAGGAAGTCCTGTGTAGGTGTGTGGTATTCCCAGGCCAATACCTCACGGCCACGCACTGGCACGAGAGCAGCACTACTCAGCCCATCCATCCCCTCTCTGCTAAGGGCTGGAAAACAAATGCCTGGCAAGAAGTAAAAGCAGGGAGCTAGCATGTTTTTGTGCTATCCCAGGGTACTGTCCTGGCCTCCAGGTGTGTGCAGCTGAGGGAGTTCCTGAAGCAGAGGCTCTGTCTTTGCAATTAGTAGCCCTTGATGGATTTTTCTGTCATGAATTTGTCTAATTGCTCTTTGAACTTGTGTGAGCTTTTAGCATGCACAACATCCTGTGGTTCAGTGTGTCCATGCTCTAACTATGCACTGTGCAAAGATGTCCCTACTTTGGGAAATGTCAGCTGGTGTCATTTGCTTCTCCCGACCCCTGCACCATCTGGCTCATCAACATGTGAGCCAAGGAGCACAGGCCCAGGCCTGCTCCTTCCTGTGGCACTCCTCCTGCCTACTCTCCTTTAAGAGATTAGCCACAAGCACACACACAAGAAACTCTGCTGCATCCAAGACAAATTTTTATATGGCAGGGAAAGTCAATTTGAGACAACTGATCCGTTTTGTCAGCTTTGGAGCTGGACACCATTGTGGGTGTGATTCAGTCAAATGCTAAGACTGTGCATAGCTCTGAGTCTAAAATTTTTCCTTTTGTGGTCTTGCTGCCTAAGTCAGCTTTTGCAACAGCAATCAGTTTGTGGAATGAGCTTGTCAAGGACAGGATCACCAGAATATTTATAGGTACTAGAAGAGGCAGTCTTTGAGCCATGAAGGAAATTGAATTCCGATGGAACATTTTATTAAGAACAATCCCTTCTGAAGGAAGCCCTGCTCCTGGGCCATGTGTCTGGGACCATACAGAGAGAGACTCCTTGGAGGTCACTGCACTTGCAGGCTCCATAACCGTAGCTATAACATGAGTCAGAGTTGTCACATCCATGGCTTGCTCATGGCAGGTTGAAAAGGTATGTGGTAGGTGATTTGAAATCATTGATAAGGATAATGATTATGATTATGGATTAATCCTCTTTTTGCAGACTAAATCTCACACCTTATTGGTGCCATCAGCTACAAGCAACCCCTGGACACTGCCTGCAATGTACTGTGTGCCAATTGCACAGCTGAGCTGCTGCAATACCCTGTCCTGTTCTCATCAAAGTAGGATCAGGCCAAGGGAAAGACCTGCCTAAGAAGGAGGTTTCTCAAAAAGCCTAAATATCCATTCTCTTTGGAAAAGGTAGTTTTTTACTGCAGTTAAAAGGATCATCCTGGCATTCACAGGTAGCCTTTATTAAATACATTGATATCCTCCATGTCCCTGGCTTCCTCTCCACACAGTTCCTCTGCCCTTTCATTATCTTATAAACTGTTGCATGGTTTGTAAACAAAATTTGTGTAAATCCTAATCCATTTGCACAATTCAGAAGCCTTTACCATATCACTGAAGATGATTCATTGACCACATGGGCTTTTTGGGGCTTTGTGTGGACACCTTCAAGGATCAGGCCCTGTTTACCTGCACTTTTTTATTTCTCTTAGTTGCAGAAGAAAGAGTGGATTCATACAGCTAAATGTGTCTGTAGTGTCTCCCATGATTAATTCCCTGGAATGGCAAGAAACTTCTGTGAGGTTTTCTAACTGGTTGCATTATGTATGTATCATCTGCTCTGCATTTTCACAGAACCACAGAAATGGGTCAGATTGAAGGGGACCACAGTGGGTCATCTGCTCAAGCAGGGTCATCCTAGAGCACATGGCACAGGGTTGTGTCCAGACAGTTCTTGAATATCTCCAGTGAGAGGGACTCCACTTCTTCTCTGAACAACTTGTTCCACTGTATGGTCACCTGCACAATAACTATTCAAACAGTTATTTGTTTATTTAACAGTGGCATTAGCTGTGGGAACAGTGGTGGGTTTTTTCAATTTTAAATGCCTAAACAGATTATTTTCTCCACAGACATGGCTGATTTTAGCTGCCTGTTAAATCTGGTGGGCACAAGGCCCTTTACCAGAGCCTGAGAGAGCTGTGCAAGGATAACTGCATTTTGTGGCCTTGAGTTTTAGGGATTTTAGGTTCTCTTTTTTATGACTCAGTTGTTTTTCCAATAGGTTTGTGAGTGCTGTGCTGACTAAACAGTGTCACAGATGGGATGAGCTATAGCAGGGAGAACAAGAGATGTTCAGTTTGGGGATTTCCTATTCTTCTACCCTTGCCAGGCTGATGTGCCCACTTTGCACCTCAAGGAGAATCCTGCCCCCCTGAGCTCTTGCCTAACTCCCACTAAAGTTTAAAACCAGTGTTTGGAAATTTTTTCTTGCTAAAGGTAAGGCAAAAGACAATCCTCATGTGAGAACAACCCTCAGCCTCTGTGGAATTCTGAAGTTGGAACAGGAGCCCTTACTGCACAGCTGGGGAAAGTCTGGTAAAGACTCAGGGTACAACTTACCTGAAAACACCCAGCAAGCCATACTGCTGCCTTCAAACAAGCCAAGACTTCTAATTTCAGCCAACTCTGGCTATTTATATTGTTATCTAACCCAAAGCAACACAGACCAGCGGTAGATACCCCAGCTGTAGCCAGAGAAGCCAGCTTAATTGCATTAATGATAAACTTTCAAAGAAGGCTTGCATGGAAAGCAAAGTGTTGGTTAAGTGAATTAATTTTCTTCTGGTCTGAAGGATGCTAAATTAGCCACCTCTTCCTGGCCCATCTTCCCTGGCAGGTCAATGTGGCTTGTAACTTGAGTAACACCTCCAGCCCAGGTCCCATCCACTATGCAGCCCTCTTTCACTAAGGAGTGGTGGCGCTTAACTGGGATATGCTAAAGGCAAACCTCCAGCTAAGCTGTATTAATATCAGAAACCCTCTGTCCCAGCCCAGGGCTCAACACCCTTAAACTGGTGTGAAGGCCTGTGGGGAAGGTCAGGTTTCAGTAGCTCCTCAGACGCATAGTAAATCTAGACTTGATCTTGCTAAAGGTCTCACATAAGATGGGTAATACCAAAGAGCCAATGTCTCAAAGCAGGACAGCTGAAGCCCTGTTGTGGCTGATGCAGAGGAGCAGATATCTGCATCAGATGATTCATCTGAGCAGTCTTAGGAGGATGAGTCACTGGCTGGCAGTTGCTGGGTCTCTTTCTCTTGCCTGTGAGATGGCCGGTGAGGTGGCCTTCAGTGTCCCCCATGTCCACTGATGGAGCTTTGTTGGTTTTCTGAGACACAGGCTGAACTGTGCTTTTCATGCCCTGGAAGACAACAGCAGCCTAGAGGTACCAGCCATCACTGATTTCTGGGTACTGCCTTGAGATCTCTTCCCACGCTGTGTTTTCCATCCTAGGGTACAGAGGGATAGCACACCGCAGCGTTTAAAGAAAAGGAAGCATAAAATTGGAGATTAATTGACTCCTATACCAACAGTTCACAGGACTGAGAGAGCTCTCTACCTTGCAGGGCCTTTACCAGTGCCTGCACATCTCTAGACATGGCTGAGCATTTTATTTTATTTAATTAAGTGAGCAGTAATTCTCCAGTGACTTTTTTCAGAGGTCTGAGTTAATTACCTGCATATGTATAAAAAGAGCATCCTGCCTGAGTTTGATGACTGGCTGAGTGCAGGAGAGCATTGGCAGGAGCCCTGTCCCTTCATTTGTCCATCTTTGAGTCAGTGCTGTGGCAGGGACTGACTCTGCCTGTGGATGGCCCAAGTTGAATCAACTGATTTTATTTTTCTTCATCGCCTTCTCTTTCTTTTCTCTTCTTCTGTCTTTCTTCTGAGGTTCGCAGCTGCTCTGTGAAGCCGTGTGTCACTGTGTGGCTCCATGCTGCATAAGGAGCTGGCAGATGCAATCCTGGTCCATTTGGCTCATTATCTCGTTACAGGATTCTCTTACGGTCATTACTTTATCCAGCCCTCAGAGCAGCTCTCCCATCATCCCAATGAGACTATTCCAGTGACTGTCACAGCAGCGGTGTCTATCACTACAAGTGTTTTCCTTTGGGCAGGAACAGCCATGGCAGCAAGGACCCTGAAAGCTCTGTTCTGTCCCTGCACACATTTCTGTGTGCATCTTACCTGGTCACACAGGCACAGGCACACCAGAGCCTGCTCTGCTGCAGATAAACCTGGTGCTGGTGTGTTCAAGGAATGCCTTGTGAAGGTGTGCCTGCAGCCAGCAACTCTGGTGGCTTAGACAACCTATGCTGGGAGGTCTTGGTGCTGCTGCTGGAGACCAGGATGAGGCAAAATCAAAGGAAAATTAAACTTTGATATCATCCAGAGAGGCAGGGAGATGGAGCGCATAGAAAAATGTGTCCTTACACACTTCAGAGTGCAGCCCAAGACAGTGATAGCAAACAGGCTGAATACCATGACACCTGAAGAAGAGTGCTTATTTTGTATTTTGAATTACTCTTGAATAACATTACCAGTGCACCAGTGCAAAGGAAACTAAAAGCCATGTCCCAGAAATGGTGATGTATTTGTACTGTCTCATGACACCAGCGCAGAGCAGAGAGGAGCAGCACTCTGCAAGCCCAGATTCCCTCCAACTTTCTCTTGGTTCATCTCCAACCCCCTGCTCTGGTGCCTTGAGGTGCTTTGTATTGAAATACAACTTTGCTTGCAGTGTTTTTGTGCATTCAAAAAGCTCACCTGTCTCCCTGGGTCAGGACAGATCCTTGCATGTTGATGATTGTGGATGCCAGCCTGGTCAGAGAGAGAGAAAGGACATTTGTTTCTCAGAGTGGCTTGTGAGAACTTTAGGGAGTTGTAGGAACGGTGATAACTTGTTAGTATAAACAATCTGCAGGTGGTGTTTTTTCTACTCTATTTTTCTGTTCTTTTCAAGGACTGTTTGTGAGAAAGATGTTTTTGTCAATTAGCCAATCAAGTAGAATGTGTCGAATCTGTCTATAAAAAGGGAAAGAGCTTTTGCATTAAACGCCTTCTTCTTCTCCTCCTGCAATTCAGTCTCCTGTGAGTTTGTATCATTTCGGGCTCAAGGGTGACATATGATCAATGTGTCAAGGTTACAAAGGGATCTCCTGTTTCAAGACAAGACAGGGCAGGCTGTCTCTGCCTGGCTTCAAAGTGGGAGTTACTGCTAAAGGGAAGTTGTACATGGCACACTTCACCCTTTGAAGGGTGCAGTACACAAGGACACAGCAGGAGTAGGAGCACCAGTTAGCTCCTCTCAATGCTCCCCTGTTCCCAGAACCTTTAAATCAGTTGCACATATCAATTAAGTACAGCTCACACACCCTATGAAGCAACTAAGTGCTATTTTACTTATTTTATTACAGATGGGGAAACAAACGTGTGGAAAGGCCTGCTGACACGTGGCTGCAAATCCTCTGGGAGAACACAGCCTTCGCCCATCTCTGCTGCGTTCCCTGGGTCACTCTCCTCCCCTGTTGCTCCTCCGGGTGAGGCAGGCTCCCTCCAGCCCCTCCCCACTGCAAAAGTGCCTGTCTCCAAAGCATGCTCTAGGTCCTCCCCACCTGTCGGTGGCTGAAATGAGGGTGAGCCCTGCAGGGTCTCACTCTGCTTTTCTCGGGCAGAGAGGCAGCACCCGCTGACCAGGCAGCCTGAGTTTGGTCTGTGCCTGCCATAAGGAGGCCTGGTGAGCACTGGTGTCACTGGCGAGGCAGAATAATTGGTTGTACTGATTAATTCTGGGCCTATTGGGGGTCACATATTAACAATAAACTGGAAATGCCAACTAGGCTGCGTTTGTTCTTGATTGATATGGCATGATTTAATTAACCCAGGCTTATATTTGAGCATAGCCCATTAGCATCTGGTATTAAATACTCTCCGAACTGCCTGAGCTTAATGGCTACCTTAAGGAAGTAATTTGACATCTATTCAGGAGATTTAATTGTGCCATGATGTGCCTGTGTACGGTACTGAGTGCCATTTAACCATTGCCCTTACGAGCTGATTCATTACTAGGCCCAGGTGAATAAGTGTGGGGGCTCACAACGTGGCTCTCCATGGCTGAAGCAGAGACAACACTGCAAGCAAGACAAATGCCAACCTGTTTGTGTGGCATGCAATGGATAAGTTGGGATCTGCAGGCAAAACCTGTTTGTTTTACTGGAGAGGCAGAAGGTATTAGGAACTGGAATGAGCCAGAGAGGAGCAGTGCATGAGGTAACTCAAGAAGCTTTCCAGCTCCAGGGCTTTTTGGAGAAAGAGGCCAGCACTTAAAATAGCTAACACAAACAAATTTCAACACCAACAGACTATCTCCGGGGAGGGGGACATTTTAAGTGACATATTATGGACTCCTGTGAGCCCAGACCGCCAGGATGTCTCTTTCCCCTTTGCTTTCTAGTCCAGGGCTCTCAGGGCGAATGAGATGGGTTGGTTCAGTGGCAACCGCTGGGACTGAAGGTGCTGTGATGGAGACCCCACTTGTGGAGTCAGGCAGAGACTCAGCAGGCAGGGGCACAGTAGCAGAGCTCTCCAGCCTGCCAGCTGAGGCTGTTATTCCCGCTCTTTGTGTTTCATGCACCTGTTGGAGTCTGTCGAGGCACTGGCCTTGGAAGGTCACCAGCTGACACCCACTGGGGGCAGAACCAGCTCCAAACATCCCTGCCAAACATGAATGGGTCCTGCCCCAGGCACGTGGAGGAGCTCAGGTGGCTGCATGGGCTGTGGGTGATGGGTGGGAGTGGGATGCAGCACCTTGGGGCTGGGGCCAGCCCTGGAGGTGTACTCATAGCCTCCCATTTTGGGGACGTGACCCAGCCGCTAGTGAAGAAGCACAGTTGGTTTGTGTACGAGGGAAGGTTAAAATTCAGCAGGCTCCTGCAAAAGCACATGCACACATTTCTGCTGGGCTGGACACCTTCTTCCCATGTGTGTTCAACTTTCCTCCTCAGATAACGTTACCCCTCCTTTAATTTTGTTGGAAGGAAGCAGACAGCTATTTGGCAGGTCACAGGAGAGCTCAGCATCTCCCCGAGCCTTCAGCGGCCCATTTCCGGCTGCGGTTTGATCAGGTTTCTATATTCATCACTGCGTTTCCTGTGGGGGCATTTCTGATAAGCTCTGCTCTTCACATCCTGTGGTCTCCCCCTCGCCTCTGGCACTCACAGGATGTTCGCTGCACTACGAGCAACCAGGGGCTGCTAAATTACTTGCCAAAAATGAGTAATAGCTGGGTGTTGCAGGCATCATCCCGAAGATGGGGTGAGTGAAGTGAGCCGAGACACTGGCAGGCAGGGTGCACTTCAGGGTCTGGGGGCTGTGCTAAGTGCTGGCTATTCAACAACTATGCCCTGTGGACTGAGGAGAGCCCTGGGAGTTGACTTCAGCCCAAATTCTGCTCAGTCCCACTCATGGGTGTCCCTTTGACTTGTCTCTGTTGGCGACACCCCACTCCTGCTGCAATCGAGGGAGCTGAGCTGAGCTGCGGGTTTCAGCCTGGACTACTAATGTACAAAGGGAGAAGCAGGAAAGTGCAGGAAGCAGGAAATAATGCAAAGAGAAGAATTATGACCACATTTTCAGATGAACCCCATTCTCTTCTGTCAGGTCCGTATATCAGTGAATTCCTCTGATTTCTTCTCATTGCAATTCCAGTAATGTTATTTAACAGTGAAGCTAAAAGTCATTTCCCAAGGGACATTTAGCGAATTTATGTGATTCCCAAATTGAAGCCTGGAGAAAAGCATACGATTTGCTCACTTAATTGACTTTCAATACAATTTTATATTTCTCACCACTGAAAAACCATCGTCTTCCTTTGAAACCTAAAATATTTATGTGGGATTTCCTTTATTTCTTTCTTTTTTAATCAAAGCCTAAATTTTGCTCTGCTGTGCCAGTGTAAATCCAGGCATCCATTAATGCTGCCAGACTTGGCTGAGTGCAGTGGCTTGTATGTTAGTGACCCTAGGTATGTCTGCACCTCCTGCAAACACTTTGCTATGTACTTTCAGATCCTGAAACAAGGAGTGGGTTTTATCCTTGCAAGTCACCTGGGAAGGAGTTCCCCAGATGTGGACATCAGCAACTGGGCACGGTGTTAGGCTGTGGCTGGGAAGGAAACATGGTGAGCAGTCTGTGTGCCCTGCTCTGGAGTGGAAAGAAACTTAATAGAATGGATGTGATAGGACTCTAACACAAGCTGATCTTGGGGGCAGAGGGAAAGGCATGAAAAGGTTTATGAGGCTGCGAGTAGCTGCAGTTTATCATAGGTACTAGGCTGAGAAATCTGACATTTGAGAAATGTCACGTCAGAAGTTGTAGTTCCCATTAAAAAAAAAAAAAGGAGAAAAAGCGTCATGAAACAGCTTCTCATTTGTCAGAGATGATCATGGGAAGAGTTGAATAAACAACCCCTGATTTCCAAACAAATGCAGTCTCCCACTTTTCCAGGGTGTAACGAATAGCTGTCACACCACCCAAAATCTTGGCGCAGAGAGTCAGGGACTTAGCCAGTGCCAAATATTATAAGCATTTGTGGAGGAGTGTACCTTGGCCAAGGGAGCCACCTCTTCAGACGGGAGCCAGGGTGCAGCCAACTCTGGCACGGGTTTAGCCACAGCCCTGCTTTGATCAGCACATTTCCAGCACAGACAAACCCCTGGCACCCCAAATCCTTCCAGAATCTGGGAGACAGGGCCTGGCAAGGCTTTCAGGGTGGCTCTGGATGGTTTCATGCTGGGCAGCATGGCTTTGCTGCACGGGATGGTGACATGACCAGGGCCCAGGCAGAGGTCGGGTGCCTTGCACACGCAGAGCACGGGCACCTCCCCACCCTGCCGGACCCTGCCAGGGCTGGGTCCCACACACCGGGCAGGTGCGCCCAGCCTCACCTCCTGCCTTGCCCGCAGAGCATGGATTAGAGCACAGACACCAGTAATTAGTGCCATGTGCACTGAAAACATAAACAGGCCATTTCATCAGCACCCAGCCCTCAGCCCTTGCTGTGGTCAGATGCCTGGGAAGCTGCTGGCTGGAATGTGTGGGCTCCTTCTCCCACGTTTTACAGCCTGTGGGCAGGAACAGCATGATTTTTTTACTGGCTCCATTGCTCTCAGGGTTTGCCAGGAGTGGGGGACAGCCAAAAGAAGGTGCCACTTTATGGCTGCCCTGCTGTAGCGGGTCTGTGAACATCTTTGGGGTACACAGCAGACAGTGCATGCACATGGACCTCCTTCAGCTGTCGGCAGCTAGCTAAGGAAGGTTTTTCAGTCTAACACTAAATGTCCTCCATTCAGAACAAGTGGAGCTAGAATTGGATCTGGAATAACCTGGATGTTGCCATGTGAAGGATAGGTCCTGAATCAAATGGGGCTTCTGTAGCCCTAAGAGAGAAGGACTATTCCTTGTACCTTTGGCAGCCAAATAAGCACAACCTTCCCCTTTGCTGCCTCTCTTAGTGGATTTTTCCTGAGATCCCACCATGCCCTGTGGGTAGGCTTGGACTTTTTTGCTGCCCTGCACCTGAGCCATGAGGGCCATAGCCATTGACTAGAGGTGTTGAGACACTTAGCTGAATCTGGGATCCTAAAACACTACAACAAAGCATGGTGAGAGGCAAGTAAGCCAGGGACTGGCTGCAGGTGCCAGAGGCCGGGCAGGGGCCCTTTCAAACAGCCACAGAGGTTCTGCACCAGGAGCCAGAGAGAGACAGGCACACAAATACAGTTCAGGACAGAGGAACAAGCCATCCCTTTGGCCAGCAAAGGGAGGTGAAAGCAAGACATGATCTGGTTGCAAGGCAAGTCCCCTGCAACATGCTTCAAGATGCAAAGGCTGAGGAAGTACAATGAGTTGGACATGGAAAATACAATTGGGATGGACATTTCACCCCTGGGAATTTCCCTTGGGTGGTGGAAAAAAAATGACACCACCATGCACAAAATGGAGCAAGCATCTAACTATTTATACTGCTGCCCAGGGCTGTTCCTGTGCCTGGAACGCCATTTCTGTTTTCTGCCACTAATCTGTGTTTCTCATCTCTCCAATTCAGCTGTGGTTTGACACAGTGCTGCTCCTGGTTTTGGAAAAGACATCCATGCCAGGCACAGCACTGAGGAGGCAAACAGTGACCTGCTGGGCACAGTTACCTGGGCACCTCTGAGGTGCTTTTATTTTGGGCTGTGTGAGTGTCCTGACTCATCATAGTACCTTTTCGCAGACAGGAGCATGAAAATCGGGAACAGCCTACTGAAACCCATTAGCAGGCAAGCAGAACAAGCTGTCCCATCTGCTGTTTATTCCTTTCAGCTTTTCCCAGAGGGAAACCTAACTATGGGATAACGGCTTCACGGCGCTGGACCCCCAGGCTCAGCTTGGAGCTGCCGGGATCAAAGCTCCCTGCAGAGCTCAGGCAAGGCCCCCAGGACCTTCCTAGCGGAGCCTGGATGATGGTGGCCTGGGATGGACATAATTTTGTGCCTTCAAGGGAAGCCCAGGGCTGAAAAGCTTCCCTGCTTCCAGGTTATTTCACACAGGAGAAGCCCAAAGCATCACAGTTGCATGGCTGTGCATTTGTGCATCCCAGAAACAAAAGCTCTGCAGTCAGCCCTGACAAGCCAAAAGTGGGTCAGGTGGAAATGCGGGAGACCAGTGACTCATCTTGTGGTTGGCTGGGCAATTTGGGAGGAGAAAAGAACGGCCGTCTCTAGGAAATGGAGCACATTTCCATCCCTTTCTTTCCTCTGCCCCTAATCCTAACATCTCTTCCGTCAACAAAATGATAATGCTGTAGTCAGCCCTTAATGCCAAAGAGCACTGTCCCTCAGAGGGAGCATCTATGGCCTAAATATGCCAGCAAGGCTGAATATCTGTCTGAGTTGGAGGGTTTGTCCCCTTCACCCCTACCCCACACTTGAGTGAGAGGAGCATTCAGTTGGGCCGGGTGGGTCTGGGCACAAAAAATGCATCCTCACACCATCACATGCTGGCCCAGAGGCTGCAGCACCAAGGGGAGGTGGAAAGGGACTACTGCTGGTGTAGTTCCAGAAAATATCTCTGCTGATCCCGGGGAGGAGGAATACAGGGTGTCAAGGAGGGACATGTCTTCCCTGACACCCTGACATCACCTCTGTGTGTGCAACAGCAGGGGGGAGCGCACACAAAGCCAGAAGATTACAGCTGCTTGTTAACAATATTTGCTCATTACATCGAGCAAGCAGCGGTCATTCATGAGCCTGGCCAGCCTTCCCTGCTGGGACTTTGTGTCTCATGGCCAGCGGCCACAGCAGCTACACAACCTCCCTGCCGGTGCCTGCAGTCACGCCAGAAAACTTCCCACTGAGCAATGAACAATGCAGGATGGCATAGCTTCGAGGGAGAAAGGGACAAAGAGGACATTTTGCCTGCCAGGGATTTCATACTAAGGAAGAGATGCTGTGGTGGGGGAGCAGGTCTGCAGCCAGCATCGCTGGGCAGTGAGGAGCAATCTGTGCTGCTGTGATGGCCAGATGAGGATGAAGAGGGTGTGTGGCAGACAGAGCTGACCCTTGGCTGTGTGATGACAGGTTAAAAGCTGAGTCTGAGATGCTTTGAGCGGATGCCATGAGGAACTGGGCCCCCTCCACTCCCTCCTCTCCGGCCCAGGGCCCCCTGCACCAGGGACGGCCTTCAGGGAAGGGGATGTGGCCACCACCCACTTCTTCCTTTACAAGTGGGTAGGAAACAACACTAATGCAAGACAAATTTCTCCTGTGTCAGGGAAAAGGAAATGGACTAATGCAAAACCAATCCCTGCTGGCTGGCTAAGTGTTCCTTTGCTCCCCATGCAGCAGGCGCCGGTGACACTTAAGCATGTGTGTGCCCCAAACCAGCACTCAGTTGGTAAGACTGGGGCAAAACGTTGTGTGTACTCTTTTATCCCAGTCCCTTTCCCCATGAGACCCCGACACAGTGGGCATGTGCATGTCAGTGCTTGCTGCATGCCCTAGTTGCATTTTGATTTTGCTGGGGAGAAGGATGCTCTGCCCTCACGGTTCTGGTGTTTCCAAGCTCTTTACAGTCCCTAATGCTTTGGCACAGCTGTTTTTCTTCCAACTGGCTCAATCAAGGAAGTTCAGCAAAAGAGAATGAGTGGTATAAGGAAATGTCCTGACTGACAGGACAGGGCAGCAAAGCTGATAGGGACACGTGTAACTCAGGGAGGAAAAGGTGAAAATTATCACAACAGATTTGATGAGAAGTAGAAAGCAGCCTTTGTCCTGAGACCTTTACAGATTTTTCCAAGCACACAGAAAGAGGGAGGCCAGCACTCACGCAAGGAAGTAAAAGCATATCCCTGCTAATTTGCTCTCCAAATACAGGGAAGGGAAGCCAGGCAGGTTTTCCCTTGACCCAGGAGGTCTGCAGGAGAGATGCCATTGTGGCCCTCGAAGTTTTTCTGCAGAGTAGTACTGTGACCACATTTACAGAAATTTTCCTTGCAAATAAAAGTGAGTTTTTACAAGGCCAAACAAACACAAGGGACAGCTCTGAAAAACCCTCGTGTTGGAAATTTTCCTTTCCTCTTCTGGCTTACATGACACACATCAGCCCAGGAGTTTGGGTGGGACTGAAACCAAGACATGGTGCAAGAGGGCTGCAGGGACTGCCATGGGTTGCAATTGCACCTCTGGATTTACCTCATCAGGAGACCCCAGGCACTATTCCTGATGAATGAGGTTCCCTTAATGTGGTGGTAACCTGGTTGAGGTCCTTGCTTCTGGGAAAATTGTCTCAGTTTCCCATCTTCAAAGCTTCCTGGTAGCATCACTGGTGCTGACAGATGGGCCCATCCCTCCCTCACAAGGCTACTTCTCTTAAAAAGTATCTGGCCATCTTTTTATGGCAACATTTTAAATTATAGCTCAGATTAACTTCTCCAAGCAGTACATTCAGAGCTGGGCCAGGCCCACCAGCTGGGTGTTCCTCTATTCAGGAGACCCCCAAGGATGCTCAGAGGATTGTAGGAGGCTGCAAAGGCAGCCACTGGAGCTGTGTCTCCCAGAAGGGGTGCCAGGTCCTTTCTCTGCATGAGGAAGCCTAGCAAATATTGGGAAGGAGGGGGCCATCCCCAGGGGTCCCTGTGGTTACAGACCACCCCTCTCCCCTTGCAGCAAGGCATGTGGAATCAACACCAGCCAAAGGGGGCTTCAGGTTTGTGGTGTAGCAAGGTCAGTTTCTCCCTAGAAATCTTCCAGAGGTGGCACAGCACTGGAGCAGGCAGCTGTGACAGCAGTAGCCACCAGCTGGCCCCACATTGCTGCGTAACTCACTTTGTCTTGCACATCTTCCCCAGAGGATGCCCAGTGAAGGGCTGGCAGTTCCCCATTTTTGCTTTTGCTTCCTCTTTCATGCAATTTGTCACCATTGCTCTGCCCTTTGGAGAGCCTGTGGGGCCTCACTGTCTGCTCCCCTTCCTTCTCCACACTTCATTTCCTATGTCAGTCTTTCCTCATGCCCAGTACCATTACTCACCACACTCTCTCAACCACTGAGCAATGCTCACACCAGGGATTCTGGAAGAGAAAGAGAGAAGAAAACACTACATTTTTCAGAAGAAAATTAAAATTTTTAAAACCCCAAAGAAACAAGGAAAGTTCACCCAGGGCAAACATCTCTACTGTAGCTTCTCCCTGCTAAAATGCAAGGGTGAAAAGAGATGTTTCTGGGAACCTCCTCTGTTCCAGAATCCTGCTGCCTTGCAGCACAAGAGGGATGTGGTGGGAAGCTGAGAGAACCTAGTGCCATGGTGCCCACACTTGCCATGCCTTTGGCTGGGGCAGCAGGTGGCTTTCATCTGACATGGCTGAAATTGCTTTTCTTAGCAAGTTTGACTCCAGAGGAGGCAGATTATTCAGTGGCCTCTGCTAGCTGCCAGCTGTCATGGCAAAACAGATGGCCCTGTCTCTGGAGCTGTGTATTGAAGGCTCTCAGCAGTGATGCTGAAAACAGGTGAGAACAACCCCCAGACCTGACATACCCATTTGTGTATGTTCGTGACTTGTCACGCCCTGATATTTTGCCTCCTATGCAAATCTTGCTAGAGCCTATCTTTTCATTCATCTTTGCCTTCAGAGGGGCTTGTTTGACCACGTCTCCCTTTACTACCAGCCACTGGTGAGATGTGCTGGCAGCACAGACCAGCACAAATGTGCATGGGCTCCCATGTCATGCCACGCTCTACAAAAACACAACTTCCTCTCTGCTGGTCGTGTTATACCCCATGAGCTCACTGAGCTGGAGCTCAGAGCCCAGAATGACAGAGCTTGAATAACCAGCAACCTGGGGAGCCCTCACCGGCATAAATCGTTTTCATCCCCTGAGAAGAGTGTGGTGCTCTACACTGTCAGCATCAAAGATGATCTCCTGACATGATTATGTAGCAGGTCTTGATGGAGAAGAGCAGTCTAAAAATGCTGAGTTGAAACAGATCAATGTATCCTTCGTGTGACAAAGTGAGTTGCCCTGCAAAAAGAGCAATATTTTTCAATCTGTTGGGCAGAATTACACTTTGATTTTATTAGGTAGTTCAGTGGAATACTGTTATAATACTGTTATGTCCCCAGATAGGGTGGCAAGATGCCATTTCTTCTGCTCCCATAGCTGAGAGGAGATGGGTTTGAGATGACCATCTCTTCCAGGACAGAAATGGAGAGGAGCAGTGAAACAAGGGGGTGGCAGGTTCAAAGCCAGCCCAAGGAAATGGCTCTGGCATAATGAAGCAGTGGAACTCCTCGCTGCAGGATGCTGTGGATGCTGAATATTTGCATGAGTTCAAAAAGCACCCAGGCCTATTCATGGAGGAAATACCTATTAGGGGTTATTAGGGGCACTGGCTCAGGAAGTCCCCCAGGCACATTGCACAGGATGGGAAGAGTCGCCTGGGAAGCACTGGCTCACTTGCCCAGGTTCATGCTGTTTCCAAATTGCCTGAAGCAGGTTAGCTGCCCTTGCAGCCAGGTCATTGATCCAGCTGGACTTTTTACATCTCTTTATTGTTGCTGGAGTACGAACACCCTTTGAGTGCTCCCCATGTTATTGGACTGGATGGGACATCTACTACTGAGCACAGAGTTTTACTGTTTTTGCTATTCCTGCTGTTGTACTACTTACTGTCTTTACTGGGCTTTTTCTATATTTCTGCTGCTGGTGCTTGACAACACTCCTGGAGTGGCTTAAGCCCTTTGAAAGGGCTGCTCAGAGAGTCACTAGGTCACTGTGGGGTTCTTGCTGGCAAGTAGACTGTCAGAGTGTTTCCTATTCTGCTGGGGTTTTCTTTATCCTTTATTGAACGCATTGGGTAAAGCAGAGTGCAGAAAAAGTGAGCTTCTGGGAGAGATTTTCAAGGGCATAAACTCTTGCCAACAAGGCTGTGGCATGTGCCTATCTGTCTGCATGCCAACTGCTGCAGAAGTTGATTTGAGCCCTGAGAGCATATGTTTGGCAGCAGCCTGAGAACCCGAGGTCTCTGCTGCTTCCCTCTGCCCCTGATGGAGCTACCAAGGCAAAGGCAGCAAGATCAGGCCTTTCTCAGAAAAGGTCTTTTTTTGTTTGTTTGTTTTAACAAGAGAGACCTCACACTGGCACAGGAAACCACTGAGAAGTAAATTGAAGGAGGCTGGGACAGTTGTCCAGCCTCATTTCATGTTCCTCTGGAGGCACAGAGCATGGCCAGCAAAGATCTCCCATCTGTTCCACCTCTCAAAGAAGGCCCAGCTTTAAAGTTCAGTGGGGACGCCAGGGGCAAAGTCCATGAAGGCCTTCACAGACACAATCATCTGACGTACTTTTGGGTGTGAGTCAATGCCTGATGCACCAAGACAGGAGGTGAATCAGTCACAGGGCTCTGCTGGGGGTGTCTAGGAAAAAATCACGGCAGCTGCGGTCACTTCTGATCCCCTGGGCCATCCACACTTGACCCCGTGGCTGCCTCATCTCTGGCAGGGGACAGCAGGACATGACAAGCCAGGGCCACGTGTCCCTGCCAGATTCGTGTGATCAGGTCACAGCGGGAGCCGAGATCATCTGTGGAGCAGAGAAGGGAGATTAACCGAAGGCACAAAGAAGCCCCAGAGGGATTTCAGACTTTCTCCTCTTGTCACAGCCTCAGGTGACAATGCTCAGGTCTCTGGGGTCCATGGCTGCTGGCACAGGGCCCATGGGAGGGATGTGTGATTGCTTGCTGTGCTGAGACAGCGCCCAAGGCAGAGCCCAGACTGGGAGGCAATGGAGAAGGAAAAAGCCTGTCTTTAAACTTGAAGCTGATTTGGGGTTTTGTCTTGTCACAATTACGATGATTGACTCTCTGTGCCTCAGGAGTAATTTCTGGGTATAAATCTTCCTTTGATTTTTTTTATGTACAGTTGCCATTGTCTTGGTCCCAGGCAGGCATCAGGCCATGCCAGCCAAGTTAGACACACAGAGCTAAGGCTGCGTTGGCCTTCGTGAGGCCACTTTGGTTCTAACCCCTCTGCTCAGCAACTTTACACTGAGCAACACCAGTGTGAGGCACAGATACACAGAAATAGCACAAGTGTGTGCCAGGAGGAGTTCAGCTACACTTCTGGCCTCTGAACAGTTCCAGCTCAGCAACCTCCCTGTGTTTAGTAACCACACATGTGCTTTACTTCCAGGAATTTATCCTTTTACTTTTGATGCCCTGTAAACTCAGAGCATGCACAGGGCCTGCAGCAAGGTGTTGCCCTGGTTAACACCTCGTGTGAGCTGGTGCTCCTTATGTGGGTTTGACCTTGCCAGACGACACTTTTGGTTCCCGTGTCCTGCCACCTGGGTGAACCCTCAGCATTTCCACGCCTCACAAGAGGGCACAGTCCTGTTGAAAGAGCCTCTAAGGAGCCCAGCTCCCACCCAGCTCACTGCTTGAGGGACAAGAGACAGAGTTTGTCCCAGGAAAAGTGGCAGGTTTCCATTCCCCTGGTGCCTGCCACTTGGGCCTTGGGATCAGGAATGAGTACAAGGGAGCTGCCTGAAGCCAACTGCACCCTCTGTGTCTGTAAAAGAAATGCCAGACACAAGTCATCCCTCCCTCAGTGTAACTTAGGGGGGTGTCCCAGTTACTGTTGGCACAGAACAACCTGCATTTCCACTGCTGTTTCAAAACTCATACAGGTACCACTGCTACATTCATAAAAATTAGTGGGAGATTTGTCATTCATAGCCTGAGTGTATGAGTCTGACACTGTGTATAAATAGGTTATAGTCACACTTACATAACGCTGCCTTATTTATGATCTTAAGCCCAAGGGAGAAATGTCTCTTCCCCAGCCCTTTCTTCCTAGCAAAAAACGTCATTCAAAGCTCAGCTTCAATCCTATCACTGAGGCCGGATGCTTAACCAAACACTGGGAAATTCAAGCGAGGCATTTCTCTTTCAACTTGCAAACAGTGATGTCCCCAAAGAAGGCAGCTGCTAGAATCTCTATGCCCATGATTAAATACTGCACCAGGGCTGGAGAGTTTTCAGGAGTGATCCCTGGCTTCACAGCCATGGGGGATATAATGTGTGTCAAAGGCAAAATGTCACAGGCTATGTTAAAGGTTAAAATGCCACATCCCTTACTGGCTTCAATCTAGTTCTCAAAGCAGATCCCTTACACTGCATTTGTCTTACAGCAAACTGAGAGGAGGGGATCAACTTGCTTTCACATATTCACTTCTCTGGCTCTGCTGCATCCCCAAATCCTGCAGCCAAAGATACAAGACTAATCCCCATGGCACTTAAAATTCTGGGAATAAGGGACCCATGTGCCTGTTTTATCCACCTCACATACATCTGCTTTATAATCCTTCGTTATAATAACATGACCACAGACCATGTGTGTCCTGACACCTGGAATGGGGAAAGCTTCAGGGTTTTTGTGGAAGGCAGGGGATGGAAGGGGATTGGCAGAAGATGCTGATGGGGTCTGACAGCGGGCACAGCACCACATTTGTATAAAAAAATGTTAAGCATAGCCCGTGAAGATTCTTATGTCAAGAAGAAGCTTCCCAGTGTGGGCTACCCTGGTGCACCAAGGCTGCAGAAACATTCAGCAATCACTCTGCATCCAACCAACCACCCCTCAGTCTGAAGCACGTGCTGGAAGATGCTGTGCCCAGGGGACAGCCAGGCTGTCTTTGCACCTGCCAGGACCTGAATCAGGGCTGGTCTCTGGGTCCTGGTGCTATCGAGGGGTGATATTGAGGGGCAAGTCTGCCACACCTGTTGGAACATTAGGCTCCTAAGTCCTCCAGAGCAGGAGTGATGGATGCATGAGTTCTGCGTGCCCTTACCTACCGTCCAGCCCTCAAGAGTCCCACCAGCAGTGAACCTCCAAACCCTGCAGCTGGTGTCCCCTCACACTTCCCACCAAAACCAGGCAGGTCAAAAAGAAACAGCACAGGATTTTGAAAGGTTCCATGTTTCTGCAGGCAGCATTTAGGCCTGTTGCAGAACAACCTTCACCTAGCAGAAGCCATTGATCTTCTTAAAATCTTGCTCCCATTCACTGACCATGCTGGATCAGATCTCACGTTTCTCACCCAGAGTAACTGGAGCTGTGCTGACTTTTACAAGCAGAGATAAAGCAGTGGCAAAAAGCAGGGGGTTGAGAGAGAGAGAGAGTGGGGGGAAAAACCAAATCTGCAGCAGAAAATCTGCAGGCCACTTTGTATCCTGCTAATTTGAGTGGGTCCTGCCCTGATCTCATTTGCATGGCCATAAACCATTTGTAGCTATTGAGGTACATGGAGGACCCATCGATGTTCTGAAGAAGTGCTCCTTTGCTTTCAGGAATAAAGGCTGCTTTTTCCATCTTCCAATCTAAATCAGATCAGAGGCCCAGTAATTAGTCTCCTATCTAGTGATTTATAGCTCTATCTGATATTGCAGGGCAAAAGCAACAGATTATTTGTTCTTCTTGAGATAAAATCTGTAGGGCTGGAGTGGGGATTACACACTGAGGCCTCAGCAGTGAGCAGAGAAAGCAGACCTGGCAATGCTCCTGGCATTTTTCATGTGCTGTCAAAGGCTTTTGGGTTCGCATGCGGGGAGCTCTGGGGCTTGAGGCAACAAAGATCGTGGTAGGGTTCAAGCAGCCTGGTGTGAAGGAGCAAGGATGGGATAGGGAAGCACTTCAGCCCAGCCCTGGAACACATCCCCTTCCTTGGCTCCCTTGCCTCTTGCCCTAAGCACACACAGTGTTGTTGAAAAGCCCTGAGAGATTGTCTGCTGAAAACCAGTTGTGGTTGAGCTGCTCTTGTGACTGTCCACCAAGAGCTGCGTTTTCTCCGGCTGCCTTGGAGGGTGGGGTGATGATTTGGGACATGCTTGCTGAAATATGCTGTTGTGACCCTGGGCTTAAAATAACATCTGGGACAGTGTGAAGCTTAGCTATGAGAAGCCAGTGCAGGAGGGATGCAGGTGGGCCTGAACAGCTACCTGCCCTCTGGTTCTGCGTTCACTCCAGGGGTGTCCCATGCTAGGCAAGGCGCTGCCCTGGAGCCTAGGCTGGTCACATGCTTTTGCAGCTGAGGGGTTGGAAAGCACTGAAAATGAGCATTTTCCCCTCCTCCACCTTCTCAGCCAACCTTGCATAATTTCCCCTTTAGCCTCCCTAGACAGGTTCATTACAATTCCCATCCATTAATATGTAAATATGCCCTAGAGGAAAAGACAGCCTGAATTTATTAACATGAATCTTTTAACTCTTTCACTGCTGCACTACCCTTTGTGGACAGGAGGGTGCATTCCCCGGCCTGGAAAGCTGTGAGGAAGGGAGATTGCATGAAAGGAGAACCGTAAGGTGTTCCAAGAGGACAGAAGGGAGCCATGCCCCTGTGGCACTCCAGGAGGGACGGGTTTTGTCGGTAAGTGCAGACTTGCAAGTTGCTAAGACCTTGATTCTGCCTTTCATTTCTGCCAAAGGCTTCCCACACATGCCAGGGCAAACCACTCAATCCTTTGGCCAGCCGCTGGCAGCAGCCAGGGAAAGGTGGCAGCATCTTTACACTGCAACTTCTGCCACGTGCCAAGAGTAGTGAGGATGTACCTCTGTGCTTTGTCCATCCACAGCTGCACTGACTGACCAGGAGGATGGAGGGAGTCAAGCTCTTGGGAAAACTCCAGCATAACAGTCCTGGCCAGTGTTCCTGCCCAGTGGCACAGAGGCAGGCACATCTGTCAGGTAGCTGAGACCTGCAGCATGACACAGCACATCAGGACTCCATGAGTGCACATTGGGGCCAGGAGCCAGGGGAGCAGAGCCAGGAAACCTGGAGGAGCCCAGAGGGCTCCCAGAGCTTAGCAACTTAGAGCTGCCCACAGCAACTATTGCCCACCCAGGGGAACTTATGCTTTGGCATTTCTCTGGGCAGAAAAAGCCTTTAGGTAGCCCAACAAATTGGTATCTACTGGCTGGCAAATTTACAGTCTGACTCTAATTTGGTTTTCACTGCCACAGTGAGATGAGGTGTAAATTCCTCTTTCTTAATTCAAGGTACATATTGACATTTAATCATCCAAATATGTGCCTCCTTTGACAATTCATTTCCCTTCAACCCTTTCAACTATTGCCTTTTCTGGCCAGGGCCCTATAAAAGATGATTCCTTGACTCTGCTGCAAAGGAAATGAATGTCTCTTGCTCTCTCTCTCTTTTTCTTTTGGTTGTTTGTTTTCCAGTGGGATATATTTCAGTTTGCACCATACGGATGCTGTTTGACAGGAATATTATCTTTCTCTGGGTTTACGAAGTCAGGCATGGAGCCGTGTGGTCTTCTCCAATGCCCACCCCCTTTCCCCAATCCTTTCCATACGCCCTGCCCCTCCACCCCACAGAGCTGTGCTGCTTCTTTTGACTTGTGGCTTCTGCCTTGCAAGCATTTTTGGTGACTCTTATCTTAATACCTCTATAAATAAAGTTAATTAGATCTCCTCTTGAGCTAACTGCAGTGAGGGACATCCCTCTTCTCCAGTGGTGTATCCCAGCCTTGACTTGGTTCATTTTGGGCACTCTCGCTTTTGGGTTCAATTTCTCCACATGTCTGTGAGCCACCAGCCCCAGCACAGCACCAGCTCCAGATGTGACCAGCTGGGAGCACAGATGTGACAATGCCCAGTGTGAGTGCACAGTGGGATTCCCAGCAGCCTGGCTGGGTGCAGTTTATTTTCCAGGAAGAAATAGCCAGGAACCTGCCATATCTAGATAGGCAGCAGGAAGGGATGAAGAGTGGGGAAAGGGTTCAGGCACGTGGAAATACTTGAAAGTCTGCACCAGATGCACATGCACACACATCCTTCCACACTCCACCATGAAATAATGTCCTCCATCGGTGCTCTTGCAAACATCCAGGGACATCAGCCCAAATGCCCCTTCCTGCACCCATGACAATATCGCCCTCCTCTCCCACCTCAGATCAGTTTGTCCCAGTCACACATTGGATGAGAGAGGGAAAAATTAGGATGATAGGCCTGCCTCCAAGGACATACACTTTGTGCCCTTGGTTGTCCAGTTTTAGTGTAAAAGCTGGATTGAATAGTGCAGAGGGCATTGGAGACACCAGGCTAGCTTATCCTGTGCTGGTGGCCAACATCTGCTCAAGAGGAACAAAGAAAACAACATATTTTGGCATCAGGCCATGCCCAAAACTTTTTAAGATGTTTTGATGATCCAACTTGAGTTCAAGTACTGTTGGTATGAGAGCGTAATTTTCCATTAATTTGTAATCAAATTATCAGTTTGAGTTTTTTGTCTCTGACAGCTTTCTCTAAAGGAAGAAAGAATGTCTCTGGTATGTCACTGCCCACCCAGAGTCTGCTTTACTTCAGCAGAAATAGGGTTTTGCTGTTCTTGTGTTTGATGCAGGTTGGAATGGGAGACAATTAGCCTTCCACCCCTGTTGTATTAGGCAGCAGGCTCTAATGCATTCCTGGAGTGGGGTGTATTACACAAATGTGTTTCCCCCACAGCTCATCTGATTCGGCTTGGCTGGCGAAAGGTTGGCATGGCACACAAAAGCCACAGGTGCAAAGATCGGGCTGACTCAGGCCGAGGGGAGAATCCAGCAGCGGTCAGAGAGCAGAGTGTAAAGGATGCAGGAGTGTCACCAGCTGTAGGTCCTGCACGTGCGTGCTAGGCTGGATTCCTCCCGGGAAGGCACACACAGCAAGGTGTTACCCTGCCGTGCCCGGGTAAACAGCGACCGGGCATGCAGGGGAGGGGAAGCCAAGCTGCCTCTCCAAGTGCTGCCCTCTGTGAAAAGCAGTGACGGGGCAGATGGGCTTGAATAACCATTGGGCCCCTAACCTTACACCCACCACATCCAAGTCCACCATCCAAGGGATAGCTGAACACCTTCAGGTCTCTGAAGCAGACTCAGCTGCGACTGGCAGGCATCAGTTTGCAGGAAATGCCCTGAGCACGGTTGCTGGCATTGTGGTTTGCGACGCTGCTTCTGTTTGAAAGTCCAAAAGGGGACTTTGGGGTGAAATGATTGCTCGGTGTTTGGGTGGTGGTTATGGCGAGACCCTCCTGGGACACTTCAGGGTTGTGCATTTACTCCTTAGGCTTTTAGTGGAAAATTGAATTCATCTATGTGAGGAATGAAATCAGGCAGGGTGCTGTAGTGTTTTCAGGGCTCTGCAGCTAATGAGATGCCGTTTTCTGACAGGGGAAGCGTGGCCCTGAAAGATACGCAGTCAGAAGGACCCAGAGCGACCCTGCAGAGCTCACGGCGGGCCCTGCTCGGTGCCCCCCGCCGCGGCAGGCAGTCCAAGCGAAACAGTAGCAAGGGGACAAAGGAGGAGGAATGTGCGCAGCGTGTGCCCGGCCTGTGTGCGTGTGCCTGAGTGTGTCTGTGTGTCTGTGTGTGTGTGTGTGTGGTGTGTGTGTGTCTGCGTGTCTGTCTAGATAGGCGCGTGCCCCGCAGCATGTGCACGTGCGCGTGTGCCCCGCAG
>VXBC01008661.1:4019319-4071961 GCA_013399945.1 Ploceus nigricollis | reverse complement strand
GGACGGGCGCGGCGCGGCCATCAGCCCCGAGCGTGGGTGCCCGGGCGGTCTGAGCCGGCCCAGGGGCATCGAGCGGGCCCCGTGGCCCTGCCCGGGACCTGAGGGAAGTGAGTGTGGGGGCGGGAAATCCCCCCACGCTTTGTTTGAGTCCCCACGGTGCAGAGGAGGTATTTGTGCAGGGTCAAATACCTGCTGTCACGGCGATGTCCCCTTGCAGCGGGCAGAAAACCCGGGGATGCCTCTGTGCTCCTTTTGCGACTACACCAGGGATGAGGGCTTCCCCCCTCTGCCGTGTATTAAATGAGAAGCTGTGCACATTTGGAGCTGCTGGTCCTGAGAATTGCCTTGAGATGATTTAGGGGCGGGGGATGCTCAGCTGGGGTTCCTGGATGAGCTCTGTGGGGCTTTTTCTTTTTTGTTTACAAGCCTGAGAGTCAATTTATTCCTTGGCTTACTTACAGCAGGGGTGAGGATGTGTATGCAGAGTAGCAAATCCATTAAGAGGCTTGATAGATGGAGGAACTGCACTTCAGTTGTACTAGATACAGTAAAAGCAGCAGGAGCTGTTCCGGGGATGCGATACGATGTGCTGCTGCGGGAGTGCCTGCACAGCAAGGGCTCGCTCAGGAGCAGGCTCCTTCCCCGTGAGCCAGCGTGGTGCTGGAGCCACGCATGTGGCAGGAAATGCTGCTCTGCTTCAAGGGTGGCCTTTGTCAGCTGAGAGCTTCTGTGCCTCTGTGGTTCTCGTGGGAGGTTGGTTGAACTGGGAGCCCTTTTAAGGAACGGGCTCCGAGAGACTCAGTCTCAGCGCTACAGTCTCCTTTTTGTGTTCCACCGGGCCACTGAAATGATCTTGTTCTGATTCCATGTGAGCTACACTAACCCAGAGCTGTGCATGCCCAAGTGCACGTTTGTTGGGTGCATGATGAACATCCTGAAGTGTATTGTGCAGGTCAGGCTGCTGCCGGGTTCCCTGTGAAGCAGCCTGGCTGGGGGTTGCTTGGCCATGGGCACCTGCTCTGCCTGGCTCCTGCGCCGGGCAGGGCTGATGTGAACAGCCAGGAGCTGCTGGATCAATGAATCTGATGAGATTCATTGAAGAGAAACATTTGAAAAGGTCTCTTTTTCTTTCCAAGAACCATTCTTTCCAAGATGTTTCTGCCCATCACCCCGGGCAGCTTTTCCCTCTCATGGTGTGATGACCACTGGAGTGTGATGTAGTAGATCCAGGATTTTAGGACCTGATCCCTGGAAGTTGTCTAACAAAGGCTTTTGGTTTTGGATGCTCTTTCAAATTGAAGCAGTAGGACTGTAAAGGGATGTCAGACCAGGGAAATAAAGCCTCTGCAAACTGTCCTGGCTGCGTGGGAGGGACAATGCAAATGCAATGATAAATCTGCACAGTTCTGCTTTAAGGTACTAGGGCCCTTCCTTTTGTAGGGGGAGGAAACCACAAAGGACACTGGGATGCTGGCAGTATGGGGCTCTAGCTGCCCAGGGATTCCTGGGCTGCTTGAGACGCACGCATCCATTGTTTTGAATATCCAGCCTTGTTCAGGGCAGTCTCAGAGCTAAGGCTGGATAAGAAGTGTCCTGCTGTATGCTCTGGTAAGCTGAAATCTGCAGGCAGAGGTCCTGCAGTTGGTTTGACTCTTCAGGAACCATCCTGGGAGTCAGGGCTTGATCTAGCTGGAGTCCTGTGGTGATAGTAAAATACTTGATTTACATTGATTTTTGAGGCTCAAAGGATGTCAGGGTTGTTGATTTGATTTGAATGAGAGAAGGAAATCTCACCAGAAGTGAGATTTATTGGCAGGCCGACACTGCAGTTTCCCTGTCCTGGGAACTCAGTGGGATGTAGATCCATCACCGTCTGTGACAAAGCCCTGACATCCCCTGTGCTTATCCCCCTGGCAGCAGGTCAGAGGAACAAGCTGCTCCATGTTCAGCTTGCACCTGTGTCCTTGGGAAGCAGCAGACACCTCTCTTGGAGGGCAGCTTGGCTGTGGGGTCAGCTTGGCTGTACCTGGCCAGAGCCAGGCCTTTCCTGGTCTGTTGTTTTGGGAGCTCTGAGCTGGAGGGTCAAGCTGGGAATGGGAGACCTGCCTGTCTTTTGTGACAAAATGATATGTGTCAAGGGAAGATGAGAACTGAACAGTCTTTGGCCTTGGAGCAGCTTTTCCCATTTAAGACTGAGTACGCTGGAAATAAATCCTCTCTTCATTGTCTCAGAGAGCAACCTTGGCCTCAGTCTGGAGTTTTGGCTGGCCGTGTGCAGGGGACCGAACCCTGGACCAGAGACTCTGGGTGGCCAAGATCATTGCTGTTGATGCTCTTGCACCAAGGGAATGATGGGGCCTCAGGGATTCCCCCCTTGCTTCCGAGAGCCTGACTGCTCCTCCTGGGGCAGGAGACCACTCTCCATCGCTGTAGCATCATCTAGTGGCCAAGGGCATCTCCGGCTGTGCTGCTCTGCAGTCCTATGAATGCGGTCTGGGATAACACTTTGTGCCTCTCTTCTTGCAGGGGGCTATGAGCGCTTTTCCTCGGAGTACCCTGAATTCTGTGCAAAAACCAAGTCCCTGAGCAATGTGTCACCCCCCACCAGCGCTGAGCCCCTGGATCTGGGCTGCAGTTCCTGTGGGACCCCCTTCCATGACCAGGTATGTCTAAAAGCCCAGTGCTTAGCTATCTTGACTGCCTTTTCAGCATTGCAACCTGCTCTTCCTCAGCTGGGGCTTGCGGAGCCAAAGCCCTGCTTCCTTTCCTCTCATGGGAAAGCATGGTGGTCCTCCTAAGCCCAGGGTGTTTGTGTGCCCCACTGAGTGGACAAGCCCAAATCCTGTTAACCCACACCTGCCTCTTTCTGAACAGGACAAGGAGAGGGAGAGGAAGGACTGAAATAGGTTTAGCACCTCAGGAAGGCAGCCTCTGCTCCCTCTTCTGAGGGCCCTGGATCAGGTGCCAGGTTGCTGCACAACTCGACGTTTCCAAGCCATCTGGATGTGTGTCCTGCCGCCCACTGTCCCCTGGTCAACCTGTTGTTTTCCTCTGTCACAGGGTGGACCTGTGGAGATCCTTCCCTTCCTCTACCTTGGCAGCGCCTACCACGCAGCCCGGCGGGACATGCTTGATGCGCTGGGCATCACAGCCCTGCTGAACGTCTCCTCAGACTGCCCCAACCACTTTGAGGGGCACTACCAGTACAAGTGTATCCCTGTGGAAGATAACCACAAAGCTGACATCAGCTCCTGGTTCATGGAGGCAATTGAGTACATTGGTGAGTGCCTGTGCAGAGATGTTGTGTCCATTGGTGGCACCGGTGGGAGGGAGGTCAGCCACCACCTGCAGGTTTGGTGAGGGGCTGGGCTGTGGTGGCAGGGTGTGGGTCTCATGTCTCACCCCTGTTGCCCTCCAGACTCAGTGAAGGAGTGCTGTGGCCGGGTCCTGGTGCACTGCCAGGCTGGCATCTCCCGCTCAGCCACCATCTGCTTGGCGTACCTGATGATGAAGAAGCGTGTCAAGCTAGAGGAAGCCTTCGAGTTTGTCAAGCAGCGCCGGAGCATCATCTCCCCCAACTTCAGCTTCATGGGGCAGCTGCTGCAGTTCGAGTCGCAGGTGTTGGCCACTTCATACGCAGTGGAGGCCGTCAGCCCCTCGGGGACGCTGCGGGAGCGGGGCAAGGCTGCCTCCACCCCCACCTCGCAGTTTGTCTTCAGCTTCCCAGTGTCTGTTGGTGTCCATGCCACCCCCAGCAGCCTCCCCTACCTGCACAGCCCCATCACCACGTCGCCCAGCTGTTAGCTCAGGGCCGAGGCCAGCTGGGCAGGTAGTGCCAGGCGTGCAGGGGCGTGGAGCCCTGTGATGTTAAGCAATAGTGCCGGACACTGCCATTCACCCTGGACTCGCCATCTTTTTCGTAGAGAAATTTCTTACCTCATCTTGGTTTGTTTGCTTTTTATGTTTTGAAAGCACGAAGTTGTAAAAGCCACAAACCTTGACATTGTCCAGGCTCTTTGGGGGAGGAAAAAAATAGTATACTGGGTTTCCTCAAGTGCCTGGTCTTCGTGTGTTTCCATCCCTATTTTATTGTCTTGTTTTTTTACATCTCCCCTTCTCCCCATGTTTCTGCCCCCAGCTCATCTAGGTTGACAAGGGAGCATACCCTGTTTTTATTGTGCAGCAGCCTTCCCCCTTGCAGAGAGACCTGTGTGTGTGTGGTGGGTGCTGCTTACCTGAGCCAGGTACACTTCGGACAAGCAGAGCTGCAGGCAGGCCCTTGGGGCAAGCAGGAGTGGTGGCACAGGGCTGCCTGCACTCAACCTCAGCCCTGCCAGTGGCTGGTGAGATGAGGCAGGAGCTGGCAGGCACCTGCCAAGTCACCAGCTGAGTCTATTCCAGGGGGGAGAGCAGTCTCTGTGGTTGGGCAGTGGTTTGGAGGGAGAGATGTAGTTTGAAATGCCTCTTTTCTTGCCTCTGTGGATCACTGGTTTCTAGAAAACTTAGGTCCAATCTCCTGTGGCTTTAAGATGAGAAAGAAGGGGTTGGGGCAGCAGTCTGGGCTGCTTTTGATTACTCTGTTCAGTTTCCTCTCCACCGGTCCCACTGCTGCTCTTCTTCCAAAAGAAGCAGGATGGGACATGGGTGGGCTATAATGGAAGAGAGAAGCTGTGGGGTGGAGGACAGGCTGGCCCAGAGGTGTCATTCATCCAGCATTTTCAAGCTTCTCCCACCTCATGACCAGCCCTTTTCCTGTGCTGAGTCTTGTTCACCTGTGCAACATTTCTGCAGCTTTTGGTCCAAGCCTTGAAAATGCCTCATCTTCAACCCACCTGGAGCCTTATTTCCCACCCTACCTCTGTCCTTCCCTCCAGTCCAGTCCAACACACAAGATGCCTGTGTGGCTGATGTACATATGTATGGTTTTGTTCTTTTTTTTTTTTTTCTAGAAATTAACTTTTTATTTATTGCCTGAGGGAGGGAGAAAACATTGTTTGGAGAAATAAAAATAAAACTGTTTTCAACAGTTTGGCTGGAGCAAATTTGTCCTAAGACCAAGACAGAACAGCAGGTTGTGCACACATTCAATTTTCACAGAGCAACTGTTAAAAATGTATTTATTGACTTTTAAACTATTACAAGTATTGCAGATCAGACATTTAGCCAAGCACACTTATAGATCAAACTCAGTTGTTACAGAGATGTTACCTAAAGTCCACCATGTAGGTAGGCTGAGAAACTGCCCATCGTCTTCAACTTCGAGGGAGAAGGTAAAAGAAGAAATAAATAAATGATATCCCAGCTCCAGGTAATTGGCAACCAAGAGAGGACAAACACAGGGCTAGTTATGAAAACAAGTTACACAAAAACGGTCTAGAAATTCAACCCCTAGCTACATTGCCATCTGGGTTGCCAGAGAAAGCAATTAGGAATGACAAAGCACAAGCTCATGGGACCGCAGCACAGAAAATCCCCATTTCAATTTCCAAAGCTGAAGCAAGTTCTGCAGATGTTAAGAAAGCGTCAAAATTATCTTGTAATAACAGAGATTCTAATAATCTACATTAGTAATTAATGGGACCAGCACTAAAACTTGCCACCACCAGGTTCAGCAAGACTGATACATCAAAACCAGTCAGATAATGTGACTTGACAGGCATATGTGTCAGTGTAATGGAAATGCATCTGCTTCCCATGTCCCCTACAGATTCCCAGGCTCATTCACCTTGCTTCAGAGATTTTAACACACATACAGCATTCCCCAGTCCCCTGGGTTTCACATCTACTCTGTGTTTAGAGAGGTGGGAACACTGCCACTCCCTCTCTGCACATCTGTCCCGCCACTCTCGGAAAGACCAGGAGAACATGCTCTGGACTGTGCCAAGCCACCACCTCGGATCATCAATGGATTCAAGTCTGTGGACGTTCACAAGCCAGTTGCTATGTGAGGCAAGAACTGAATATGTGCTTTCCCAGGTCTTCCCTATCCAGGCTGCAGCATAGCTTACAATGCTGCACAAATATTCAGCTTAACATAACTGAAGCATGCATTAGACACACGTCCTCTTGGATTTCTGAGCTGGACTTTCTGTGGCAAACAGCATGGAAACAGAGAAATCCACAGAAAATAAATTCACGTATTTCCTGACATTCAGCTTCTGAGAATGATCAGCAATCTTCAAACTAATCTGTTTTGTGGCTGGACCCTTCCTTTTACCCATCTTGAAAAATCCTGTTCAGGGCAATTTCTGTTAACAGTCCCATATGGAAATTGCAGGCAGTGCATGAACCGTGCAGAAACTGATGTCATTGCAGGGATGCAGGAGGCTTTTTTGAGATTTGCCACTGTCTTAAGTAGCTCTCACAGGCCATGCAGTGGCACACCATGTTTGCATCCCTCAGCACCTCACACATTCACAGGGAGCAGACACCTCCTCTAACCTAGAACAAACAGCAGGAGCAGCTGGTTTCCAGAGCCAAGAAAGTGCCTTTCTCCAGGAGCTATATACCTCCCATATACCACATGCCTTTTCTGTGTCTGCTGGCCACCACAGCCAACAGTGCAGAACATTTTGCAGGGTTTTCCCTCTGCTTCAGTGTAGAATTTTTTTTTGGGGTACTCCCGTAACAAACAAGCAAAGTTTAAGTTTGCAGGCAAAATAAATTCCTGCTACATAATGCAGTGGGATTCAGTTGCATCACATGCAAACACTCAAAACAGAGGTTAGAAAACCAGTAGTGACTGCAACATGGTGGAACTAGTATAAGAGGTTTGTAACAGTCTCTGTGGAGCTGGGATCAAACACAACTGATAGATAAAAATAAGAATTAAAAAAGAAAATATACCTTATTAAGGTCTGCTTTTGATCCTAACAAAAGTTTTGTTGACAGCAACCAGACTGCAGTGTCACTCTGCACCAGGTATCTAAGTCATCAGTCTCATGGAAACAGTTTCAGCAATGGAGAGCAGAACCCTCCCTCCTTTGTTAGGTGGTGACTTTTCTGTCTGTTTTGCCTATTAAGGTCCTGTTGCGAAACTACACAGAAGTTTCAAAATGCTGCCTCAAAGGGACACTGACAAAAATCAACAGGCCTGAGAGACACACTGTCCCTTGCACCAGCAGACACCAAGTTCTGTCCCTGGTCTCCCAAGCCTACGAGGGCCTAGTCCAGTGTTCTTACGTCCTCAGCTCCTACTGTGCCTCCCACTGGTGATACAATGCTACAAAATGAGCATCCTCGTATCAGGGGACTGCTCTTCTCAGGAGGTCAAAAACTTCATTTCTCAGGAGGCAGCAACTGCCTGGTTATGGGGTCACAGCATTTTTCAGGTCTCATTGTAGTTAATTCCCCCAGCTAAAGCAGCAGCGCCTGTACCGTTAACAGCCTGCCAAATGCACCACAACCACGACCGGGTTTTTAACGGGTAACTTCGATATTGATGGGCAGATCCTCACTTTGTTTTGAACTGTAAGAGCAGCTATGACAACATACGCTGCTCCTGCACAGGTGTCTACAACACACAGATGCATCATCAGGCCTGGGTATTCCTCTGTGTCTGGCCACAAACGGATATGAGATCATGTCATTACGAGACAAAAACCACTGCAAAATTATTTCCTCACACAGCACCTTTACTCTGCACAGAACATCAGAAACATTAACACTGGCAGTTCAAAGATACTGGAAAGTAGAATCACAGAATATGCTGAGTAGGAAGGGACCCATCAGGATCATTGAGTCCAACTCCTGGCTCTGCACAAGACAGCCCCAGGAGTCACACCATGTGCCTGAGAGTGTTGTCCAAAAGCTTCTCGAACTCTATCAGGCTTGGTGCTATGACCACTTCCCTGGGGTCCCTCTGGGTGAAAATTCTTTGTCCTAATATCCAACCTACATCTCTCCCCTGACTCAGCTTCATGCTGTTTCCTCCAGTCTTCTTACTGCTCATGGGAGTGAAGATATTGGTACCTGCCCCTCCACCTCCTCTCATGAGGATTGGGAGTGCCCCAATGAGGTCTCTCCTCAGTCTCCTCCTCCTCCTCCTCAGGCTATTTTTATCCTCTAGAAGTTTCAGGCTGCAAAAGGAATCCAGACTAGCCATTAGTTCAACCAGCACATAGGAAACAACAAGCAAGAACAGCATCCGGTGTGGGCTCGGTGGGGTTTTCCTTTTTAGCTTTGTTCTTGTTTTTGGAAGATGTAAAGCTTTTAACTTTCACACCCACATAAACCATTTTGCTCACCTAAGCAGCACAGCTGTTTCACCATTTAAAACTATGTCTAACTGGGGATGGAGAGCAGCACTCGCTCTGGTCGCTACCTGAAACCCTAGAGCAGATAGGCACATCCCCTCACTCCATTATTAACTAAATGAAAAACAAACCCCAAACTTAAATGGTGAATACAAAGCTTCAAAGCCTAGTGGTGATCTTGGCAATCCTCTAACACTATGAAACAAGTAGCCAAAATACAAGCACCCAATTTTATTAATGAAACTTGTTTAAAAGGACAACTAGGCTAGAGCCTGGCTGGGACTTCAAAGCTACATATTTAATCAGGTCACAAAATGAAGCGAGAACCATATATCCACTGTCAGCTCAAGAAAAGTAAAACTCAGAGTTCAAGTTCTGTTGGAGTATTGCTATTTCTAAGGTTTCCTTTAGAGATATTACAAACAGATGATGTTCAGGTAGCCATATTGCATCAAATGACTGATTTTACAGTGGGTGATATTTCTTGTGAGGATGACTTGCTTCAACATTAATGCCTTAACGTTAAAAATAAAAATGTTGTGTCTTAATGCTGAAAGTGAAATGCTCTTCAGGATTAAGTCTGTTTTATACAAACATGTTAGCAAAATCCCACTTGTGGGGAGCATGTATATTTTTATGAACTAAGAGCACACTATTCTGTTGCTTTCTTGTTTTAAGGGGGATAAAACCTGAATGCATGAACTGGATCATCAGATACTAAATAGTGTTGGTTGATACGGTAATGTACCACATGTCGTGTCCAAAGGAACATTTTTTTCCTCCAGTTGTTACATGGTCAACACTGAAGCACATCTCCTGGTATTGGTTGTTAGGAAAAAAATTAACAGGTCTTGATCTTCAACCTTCTCTGAAACTGTAAAACATCAAAAAAAGAAACAGTTTCTACTTTTTTTAAATCCATATCCACCATGAGGGGGACTTTTGAAACTGTTTGATGCTGTGCTATGCAATGCTTAAAAATAACTTTCTCCTACCCAGCAAAATAAACCTGGGAATTTGGAAAGAAGGGTATTAAGTGAATAAATCCTAACTTTGTTCTCTGGTATACCTGCAAAAAAATCCACTTGCCAACTGATACTTTAAAATTTTGTTCTCATCAAAATGTAAAATCGACATTTAAAAAAATTATTACTTTTGTAAATCACTTAAGCTCTTCAACTGTGATGTCACACACAAAGATGTGACAGGAACCTGCTGTAATACACTCTCCCTTACCAGCCTGAAACCCATTTACTGGGTCTCATCTTACAGAGGGACATGAACCAGATACGCCCTCCTGTATGAAATCTCCTGACTTTTCACCTGCTTCTCCCAGCAAAACCATACCCTGCTGTAACCGGAGAACATTTCACAAGCTGCATGTACTTAACAGGAGCCTTAGAAAATGTCCTTTTAGAGATGCCAGCAGAGCATGGACCTGCTTCATGAAGTTCTTCTAAGCACAAGAGCTGGTTTTACCCTTGTAAACACTTCCCAGGGTTTCCCCCAGAAAACTCACACAGACAAGGCAGCAAACTGACATCATTTGTTTCCACTCTAAAGTTACACTCACTCATGTTATTGTTTGCCCAGAGGTGTGCAAAAAAACCCTATATTGAATAACTTGACCTAGCCCCTCCTCAGATGAAATTTATATTGCATTGTTAATAATTTTAGTCGACTTGACTTTGTGCAAAATATCTTCAAGAAAGTTCTGGCTCAACTTCAGAATACAAAAGGAGAATAAATAGGATCTCTTGAAAACAGGAAATGAATGGTGTATGCTGAAAAGAAAATGATGGGCTTAATGTAATTTATCTGCAAATAAAATAACTAGAAAAGTAGTGTCTGAAATTTTAACATGTGAGATGGCAGCAATAAAGATTTCCATTTGCACAGTAATGTTCCCAAGGTCTAGATCAAAACAATATTATTTTACACATGGTATCTGCAGAGACTAGGAGCCTGAGATATGTTATTAAAAGGCAGTCCCTTGTAAACTTTCCTCAAGAGGAACAGTAGCAGTTGAGTATGCAAGTGTTACTCATTATCATATTCATCAAGACAGCAATACTTTATAAAAGACATACAGCTTATTTCCAGGTTGTTAAGAATTTTATGTGATACTAATTTTCTGAAACATGTATCCATCCAGTCCAAGATTGAAGTCACATCCTTCTCCACTGTTCTGAAGCTACTAGGTCTTTTGTTCTGCTGCTGTTGCTGTCTGTGAGGGAGCTTCTGGTTTCACAATCTGGTATGTAATGAGATATTCTGGGTATGCCTGAAAGTAAAATAAGAAAAAAACACCTAGTTTATGCAAGGGTAACTCAGCAAGTTCCAATTTTTGCAATTCACTAAACAGTGACCAGGAAGGACAGCACAAAAACCAGCTCTATGTTCACAGCATGCAAGAAAAAGTGGGTATTTCAAACCTAGCCAGCACTATGTGGAACTGCTGGATGTACTTAACACCTTGGTTAATACACAAATAGAAAGATGTTTCTTCCACATAGTCACTGCCAAAAATTGTGTGCAACAGGAATTCAGAGTTACTCTCCTTGTTAGCTAATCCTACAAATTGGTCAGTGCCTGTTAAGTTACTCAAAAATCTCAGATGACTGATGAAGTCTGACCTCAAAAGGGTCAGTAGCTTGTGATGTAACCTGCAAAGGCCTTTACTGGCAGTAAAATACTTGGCCCACCCAAAGCACATGACCCAGTATGTCATCTGTCCATCTGTCCAGTGTTTCCTGGAGACAGCTGGTAGCCAGTTCAGTCCCAGAACAAAGCTAGAGTTGATGGAGGGCAGGGCCCCATTTGGAAGAACCTCAACAGATGAGAGGAGACTGGGCCTACAGAAGCCTCATGTAATCCAGCAAGGGCAAAGGCACCTGAGATGAATTCCTGGTAACACTGCAGCATGAGAAGCCACTCAGCTGAAAAGGTGATGGGGGTCCTTGGGTGACAGCAAGCTAAAGCAGAATCAATAATGTGTCCTGGCAGTAATAAAGGCTACAAGCATCCTGTGGTAAATTACCATCCTGTGGTAAATCACCAGGTGTAGCAGTGACTGCTGTTTATTCAGTACTCCCTCGACCACATCTAGAAAACCACACACAACTTTTAGGTTCTCCAATACAAGAAAGATGCCAACAAGCTGAACTCAAGCTCAGCAAAGGACCAATAAGATAGTCAGGGGTAGAGAGCACAGGATAAAGAAGATGCTGAGAGAGAGATGGGCTTGTTTGATCAAAAAAGAGAAGGCTTTGTGGGACCATCATTGTCACTCTATCATAGAAGGTCACCTGACTGGTCAGGCACAATCTGTGCTTACTGAAGCTGTGCTGGCTGTCTTGAATCACTTCCTGGTCTGGCATGTGCGTTCCATGAGGATCTTTTCCATGATCTTCCCAGACACAGAGGTGAGGGTCACCTATCTGTAGTTCCCTTGTGTCTACTTTTCTCCCCTTTTAAAAAATCCGAGTGATGTCTCCCTTTTTCCATTCACTGGGGTCCTTGCCTGACTGCCATGACTTTTCAAATATCACAGAACTACAGAACATTCTGAGTTGGAAGGGACCCGCACGGACACCACCAAGTCCAGTTCTTAAGTGAATGGCCCATACAGGGATCAATCCCATGATCTTAGTATTATTAGCAGCATGTTCCAACCAACTGAGATAATCTGAGGGTAAGATGGAGAGTGGCTTGGCAACACCATCAGACAGCTCCCTCAGGACCTGGGATGTTTGGCATCAGGCCCCACAAATTTGTTATTATTCAGTCTGATCAGGTGATCTGGGAGCCACCCATGGTAGTAAGCAAAACACTTTTATAGAGTCACAGTCTAGCTGAGTTATTCAGATTAAAAATCAATTTTTAAAGACTCCTGTGCTACTTCAGCTGCCATTTAAGAGTAGTCTCTGTCACTACTGGGAATCTACAGATAAAAAGCTCAGAATCCTCATGATGTACTAGAGCCCCAAAAATGCATGTGACCTTGATACTGCAGTAATGCCACTAAAATGAGAGAAAGACAGCTTACTGAGAGAAGCTACAATTCTTAATAGACTCCATCAGTGCTGCACAGGGGAAATTAGGCAATTCTGCATGGTATAAATCAGAGCAGATCAGTGGATAGGAGTAGCATTTGCTGTCTAGATACAGTTCACTGTTTATTTCCCCATTTAAATGAAAGAAAACCCAACAACCTAATCAGCAGCGTTATCACAGCACACTTGGTCTGGAAAGCAGCCACACCCCATCTCCAGCTCCAAGCTCTGTCCTTCTCTAAAGCCAGTCCCTGCTAACCCACCTACCTGCTCCCCTCTGTAGATAACATACTCGGCGTAAGCAAGTCCATTCACGCTTGGCCTGCCGATAACAGAATGGTGCCCGGGAGGGGCGTGAGCCATTTTCATTGTGCTGAACTGAAGAAAGGATTTGCCAAGGGTCACTCTACAGAAGAGCATTTGTCTAAAACGAAAAAAGAGAGTATCATTTTCAAATATCTTACTAGGAGTGGTATGCTTCCAGGAGGACTTCAGTCTTTTATTTCATTACAATTAATTTCTCATGGCTTTTTAGAGAAACACTTTAAGAAACCTGTTCTAAGACTGTATAAAACCTGTCACAAAAATCTTTCATGACACACAGAATGGAAAACACACAGTTTGTTTAGCCCTCATATGGAAGCCTGTTCTAGTTCATTTTCTTTAAGGCTGTTGAAAGAAGCTGAAACTCTCTGTGTTCCTACCAGCAGGGAATGGACAGGTGTCAAAATATGAGAAACACACTGATCTACTCCAGGACAAAACAAAGCTGTGATTAAGTCCTGTTCCTAAATTATCTACCTTCAAAATTATCCGATCCACAGTACCACACTGTACTGCTGACCATCACTTTGCACTGCAGTTTTGTCCTGAGAGTGCCTGGAGTTTAATTGCTATTTTCTCCTGACTCTTCATTTTCAAACTTGCTGTTTCAAGCCTCTTTCCTGAGCCACAGCTCACTTTGATTTATACTCACTGCATGCTTAGATGTAATTTTTGACCTTCCTGTGGGACTTGCTGCATTTATATTTCTTTTTGTTCAACTTTGACAAATGGAAAACTGCATTTTTCCTGCCATGACCAAGCTCAAATGGCCATTCTTTGCCGGCATGTCACCCTGTGCCAGGATGATAAAAACCAGGACAGCCAGAATTTTGTGGGGGGAACTCTGCTGGACTCCTACCTGTGGCAGACGTAACAGGACCTGTCTTTGTGTGTGGGACAGCCGGTTCCTCCCCCTATTCCGTACACATATTGGTTGCTTTTTGAGGAGTTCTCAGCAAAGTAAATTCCAGCTCCAAACATTCCTCCAATATATGCATGCCTTTCATCAAATCCTTTGTGAATGATAGCATTAATAAAAGGAGACCCTAGAACAGTGACACAAAAAGACACATACTTGTTAAGCTGTATAGTAATACAAGACTCAATGTCAAGAGGTGTTTATCTGCCTCAAATAGACCATTAAATACCAGAAAGTGTGCTCAGTCAGCTGGAAGGGGGCGATACCCAGCAGGATGCAGTGATGTGTGGGATTTATCATTATATACCAAAATCCCACGTGTGACTCATTTCTTACTCATTTCACAGATCTCATTAAATGGCTTTCCCCCCACTCACATTTCAGTGCAATTTATCTTGTCAATGCACACCCTCTCCAGGAGTCAGCACTGGTTAAAGTGGGGCAAGGTGTCAGGACAATCATACCCAAAACCAATTTCCTATACAGAACCCAGAGAAGAATCTAGGACAGAAGGACCTTCAGGCAATTGTCATTTGCAGGCATTTCTAGAGAAATCTTGCTGAAACTCATGGTCGGTTTTGATTCCTTCCCCTGATGCTTGCCTGAAGCACCAGAGTAAAACACTTTTATTGTGTGCTGCTCCCCTCATTCAGAAGACACCACGTCTTTCTCACAGCAATGCAACATCATTCTAGCAGCTTTACTGGAAATGACTAAGATATAGCTTAGCAAAAAACTTTCCCCTTTCTTAAAAATCTGAAACATAATAAAAGTATTTCTTATCTAGAGTAGCTTTTGGATTGCAGTAACCACACAGCGTAACTCCACCACTCACACACCTCCAATGCACCCCCTGCATTTCTAGTGTAGAAACACAATTACTTGCATAGGATGGTGACACAGCAACAACACTGCCTGTGGGTCTTTGCAAGTTTTGGGGTTTCTGTGTTAAATACCAATACATACAAAGAGATATTACTTCCTTACCGTGAAACAACATGCGCTCATTGTGATGATTATGATTCTCCTCTGAGACCTCTTTCTGTCTGTGACAGAATCTCTCCCGTAACTTCTTGTTCACTACCTTTTGTATCTGCAGCAGAACAACAGGTCCAACCATGCTGTTACTATAACATTTCAATCTCTCACATGTATTTGAATTGCAACTGAAATGAAATCTAGTTTCACAGAGCTCACATTAATTTGACAGGAAGACATGTGAATACTATGAAGAAACCCCATGGCTGTTCTGCACACAAGGCTGAAGTCTCTCCAACAACTCTGTAGTCCACACCTACAAATAGCTGAAACTACTGTGGAACTGCAACAGAAGTCCTCAGGTTTAAGGACAACTTTCAGGCTCCTTCTCACAGAGCCTTCAATACCACAAAGAAGTACAAACTGAAACTCCTTCCCGCTCTGCTTTGAGCTCTGTTGACCGATCTTGTCTAGCTCTTTGAAACTTGCGGTCTAGTTTAGGTTTATTTTTTATGAAAAGAAACAACTTTTTGTTCTTTTAATAAAAAAACCTGAGATGTACTGTTTAATCTAGCCATATAATTTCAGCCACATGCTCTAATACCACTGTGGTTTTTGTAAAGGACTTCACCATTGGTTGGGAGTAGGATGGAAGAAGAGTTTACTTCAGGACGCATAATCTATTGGATCAAGTTGCAAAGGCTCTGCACAGGCTTACTTCTCAAAGAGATAGGCAGCACAGGTTTGTTGAAGCTCAGAAACCAAGTTCTGTTCTGATTCCCTCTATTTCCTTTTCCCCAGAAAAAGAAACCAGAAAGCGCACTTTCCCTCAGAAAAACAACGCTATTTTCTGGAACACCATGGCTTGGAAAATGCATTCTTCTAGTTGGCAAGGGCAAAGGAGTTGGTGTCAAGTTGAAAAGTTGCATAGGGAGATAGAAACTTCTTATTAGAAATCATGTTCATCCTTTCACACACATACTCCAAATCTTTAAAACGGCAAGAAAAGACTACACTGAGAAAAAAGAAAAATCTGTGTTGCAAGGGTCAAACACAGAAGTTATAGGTCTCTGAAATTCAATTAGGCTCTTCACCATCTCTGCCTTCAACATCAGTCCTTCAGACTCCTTTAGAAGCCCAAGTGGACACTTATGCCTCATGCCCTGTGCAGAGCACGCATTCATTTTGTTAAATGTGTTAACTCTATTCCTGAATATCATTTCAACAAAGAACTTTAAATATAAAAGGGCAAACCATTAAACTGATTCTGCCTACTGGTGTAACTACTAACATACTTTACCACATAAAACTGAGAAAACTTACCCTGATGACATTGTATCTGTTGAAGATCCCACCAGCATTTCCACCATCCCGATGCTCCCGGATTGTACTTTGCATCTACATAAAAAACCGAAACTGAATGTTCAACACATAAACCTTCCTAGCAAGGCAAAGTATCCATGCAATGTCTCCGTGTATCACTGGCAACAACAGACAATCTTGATGGAAAACGAATTAAAAGGTGTAAAAAAAACCCCAACCTCTATTTTAAATTGAGTTATACCCTAATTTCTCAAGCAGCAAACACATTATGCTGTTCCACAAAAGGGAAGCTGGATGATGCAATTATCCAATCTTGTAATAAAAATCAACATAAGAAAAAAGAGAATAATGGTACTTGCTATCAAAATGATATACAACTAGAAAACCTTCTTTAAGTGAGAAAAAAATCTTTGAAAATTAATATAAAAAAAGATCACTTCATAGTAATAACAAATGTGATTTTAATGAGTTTAGCTTGCATTTCTTGGTATTAGAGAAATACCTGCACCGTAAATTCTCCTATGCCATTAGCAGAGCATTTCTTATTCCCTCAGAAATAGTTTCATTGTGTCTTTTAGAGAAGTATTTATAGCTACAGCAACAGTATTTTGTAACAGTTCAAATAAATATTCCAATTTACTATGGCAGACAAGTGACCCTTTCTTTCAGAAAAGTTTATAAAAAAGATCTGCACAAACTCCAGTTTATGAAGTTACTAATAAAAAATACACCCATCTAAGCTGGCAGCAATTCTGATTATCTAGACTTTTTAAATGACTCCAAACGCTTCTGTGCTACAGTGTAGGAACATGACACAAATAGCAAATGCACAATAAAATGGAGTTTCTTCAGGAAGTCTCTTTTCTGTTATGATTTTTGCTTTCAAAATGGCATGTGCCTGTAGTTTACTTAAATAAAAGAGCATGTGTGTGTGTGGGAGGCAAAATTACAGTCAATTCTCAATTATCCAAGAGCTGTTTATCTGGGTTACAGATTAACTAAGCCACTGAGACAAGAGAAAACAAGCTGGTTCACAGAAAATGCTTAGAGAATTGCAAGGCCTTGATGCCTTGGTTTCACACACAGCTTTTAATTTTCACAGGTCCACCTATCTACAGAAAGCTTTGCAAACCCTCCCTATGAGACAATATCCAAGACAAGATCCAAAACACAACAACAAAATAAAACTGGAATAACACTAAGTGAGCAGAGACCACTTATTAAAAAAATTGGCAGGACATAACAAATTAATTTCTATCATTGTCCTATATGAAAGGACAAATGAAGAACCCTAAACTTCATATCAGATCTATGCAATTCATACACCAAAGCCTATTTTAGTACTTTCAACATGTATTGCACACTTTAGCTCTGACAGGTTATTAGTGGAAAGAAAAATATACAGCCCCTGAAGCATTAAGAAAGGGACTTGGATTACCTCCTCTTCTACGGACTGATACTCCTTATCATCAGGAGCAAGGTCAAGGAGAATGGTCCCCTGACTCACACAGTGGAAAGTCAAATAAGGATTGGTACCTGCAAAGAGAAGGAATGAAAAGGAGCAAAAATCAACAGGAAAAACCAATACCGGCTCTATTTGTATCCATCATCATTATTGTTCTTCTTAAACAACCCCAGTACAGGAAATGCAAAATCAACACAAGGCATAAGCGCAACCTCAAAAAGATAAAAGTGCTTTCTTTAGCAGCAGAGGCTTTAAAAGAGAGAAGAAAATTGCATGTGGGACGTAATTGCCCTTTATTGCTTCCTCTTTCCATAGAAACATCTCAGAAGCGTGGGGCAGCTAAAACCCTATCAGGCCTATCCTTCAGGATATAACTGGCCTGTGGGTAGGTATGGAGGACAAATCAATCCAAAAGCTCCTCTCTGGGTGAAACAGAGTCCTGAGAAATGGAACAGCTTCCAAAGCTGCCTCAGGGGTATCCATTCTCTGAAAAGGCAAGTAATCACTTGGTCTGGTATCTCCTTAATATATTCATTAGCTACCACATCCCACTCAGCCGCCATGTCTGCAGCAAATACACTTTCCTGACATTCAGATTCTTTCAAGTCTGGTGACAATGCCTACATTTAGAGAAAGTGACTTATGGGAGCCTGTTGTGTGCTACACTTAGAGTAGCCAGTAAAAGTGTCATATTTACCTTGCTGACCACCTAGAAGTCTCTCCACACCCTTTATCAATTTGTGGCGATGTCCATACGCATTGATCCCAATTTCTTTAAGTTCCTCGTGCCCCATGTCAGCCAACACATCCAGGGTTATCTGGAAAGGTGAAAGATCACAAAAATCACTTGTCAAACCTGGCCTGACTTTCAAGGCTGGAGACCTATCACTTCAGAAATTGGAAAGTATTCATGTTGCAACCAAGAGCATAAAGGTAGATAATGTTTTACTTCACTTCTACTTGCTGCCACCTTCTGGCAAACCTCTCCCTATCAAAGGACCATGCCCAGCTGCTACAGCCTGAAGATGTGCAAAACTTTCACTTCTTTCACACCAATTAACAAGAGTTGGTTCTCAAAGAAGGTTCTCACAAACATTTTTACTTAGGTAGAAGGGGGATGCACTGAAATGCTGGCACAAATATGGGAGTGCTTTTGAAGCATTCAACTTTTCACAGCATTGTACAATTCATTACTTTCATTACACAGGCAGAAATTAATATTCTACAAGCTTACTAATAACTAGCCAAGGTGAAAAAGCACATGTGAAGGTAATGTTTGGAAAAACCAGCTTAAAAGAATAAGCTTAAAAAAGATGAGCTTGTTTTTTCTACAAAGAAACTTACAAGAAGAGCTAGATGATTTCAAAATGATGAATATATTGAATCCGATTTGCATTGTTAAACCGTATTAGCAGGGGAAGATCTTAACAGGTTAGGAGCTAAGGAAGCAAAAGTAGAACAAGACCAGCTAGGCAACAGGAAGGGGTGAAAAATAATAGGAAAACCTGAGAAGAGTATAGGTTGGTTTGAGGTTGGTTTCCTTCTGACCAGAAGGAGTTCCAAATTAAAAAGAAGAGCTTATCCTTCATATATCAGAAGGGAAAAAGTTCTATGGTATTTTATCTTTGAACATTTTATAGAAACAGCTGGAACTGTAAAAAAAACACATTACATTTCAAACTTCTGTTTCCTGATTCCTCAATAAAAGATTAGCAGCAGAGGCCAGAGGAAAAAATAATCATCAAATCCAGTCTCTTGCACTTGTACCTTTCACTTCCACATGTACATCCATCTCAGTCACGTAAACAGATCTATTTAACTGCAACATGTTAAATTTAAGAAAAGGTACATAAAAGGAATCTACAAATACATTACAGGTACTGCTGCTGTAAAACATAATGTAAGCTTGAGAAACTTACATTAGTTATACCTTTTTCATATATTGTGAATTATTGATAAATCTGCAGGTTTTGTTCCCCCATTTCTCAATGAAATTTGAAAGTTAGCCCAGCAAAACCCAGTTAACGCTATGGTACTAACCTAATAGGAACTGTAGCTTCTGCATTCTGTAGTGTGACTACTCCCATGCTATGTTTTTATTTCAGCATATAGTCAAAGTGGAGGATTTCCTAGATCTAACCAAAGTATCACATGTAGCACTACAGGTGGTGAAAGGCTTGTTTAGCTGTCAAGACTGCTGAAGGACAAATGCAGGTGACATTTGAACCTAACTTTGTTATAGTCATCATGTTCAAAGTTCACAAGGTTCAAAGTAACTCTCAGAATACAAGCCAAATTGGCAGTCACAGTGTTATGTGTAAGTGAAAGCTACTTGACACCTGAATCCAACAAGAAAAGATATTTTCATAGGTTTTGCAACTTCACCATATTGTACCTGGCAATTCATTTGCAGAAAACTGAAAGAAAACTTGAACACACTTGTTTTTCTGTAGATGTGAAGTGTGGGTTTTTTCCTTCCCTTTTTCAATTAGAAAATGAAAATGTCACTCAAATTTATTATGTTAGTTTATCTCCTAAACACAGACAGAGAGATGAGGCTTGCCACTTACCTGTTCTGTCTCAAAGATGTCTCGAAGGTGTTCAAGACCCAGGCTTTTTAGGAACTGGGTAATGTTCATGTCAAGACCAGAAACTGTAAGAGAAGAAACAAGTCTTTACATCCTATAGATCTGAAGTAACAAAACCCAAACCAACCACCTTAAAAAAAAAATCAAGCAATACCACTGATTCTCTTAAAATTCCCAACTCTGATTCTTTTTACAATCAATTTGTCTATGTCTGTAATAAATAATCTACTTCCATTGTGTCAAAGCTCTGTGCAAAGCTCATCACCGTTCCCTCTTCAGAATCAACTATTAAAAGCACAAACCATCTGTGACAAATACAGGCTCATACTGCAAAGAGAAGGAAAAGAGGGGTGGCTATGTTTTTGATATGTGACCCCCTTAGATTCTGACCTAAAGCATGGACTCCGGATACTAATCAAATCACAATAAAAAAGCCTTGGCAAAATCCCCAGCAATCACAATCATAACTCCTTCATCAAAATAATTCTCATTGGATTTTCTTTATAAAGTCAATGAACATCTGGGCACCTAATCAGATCTGCATTTGTAGTCAGACCTAATGACTGATAGCAAACACAGATGAACAGTTAACAAGCATCAGACACTTTAAAACACAGGTAGCAGTTCAAACTGCACAGTATTTTCTGGCTAGTCAGAAATGCTTTTCAGATAAACCAAGGCCTATTTTGATACTAAGCTACTGTACTTCTGGCAATGTAAACTTGTCCAGCAGCAAATGCACCTTCTCCTTCCTTCCTGTCAGTTCCTGCTGCTCCATCCCCAGCATTTGATGCCCCTCCTACAGCCAGTTCTGCCAGTGGCCCCGTGAGGTTATCTATGCTGCTGGCAGCAGAGAGGCAGGACGGTGTAGATGCTGGCGAGATCACAGAGGCACTAACAACAGTAGCTTGAGGCTTGAAGCACGTAGGCAAAGCTTCTGGAGGCATCGCATCTATCAGCAAAGCTCGGATATCATCAGCCTGAAAAACAGAAAGAACACCCAACATGAGCTCCTACCATCACAAGTCACTGATCTCTGGAAATAATTTTTAATTGTTTTATTTGATTGTTCTGGTCCCCATTAGAAAGAAAACTGCCAGCTTCTGTTACAGGGGAATTCACGGTTGCAAGAACATGTTGATTCACCACTCAAGACATGGATGAATTAGGTTCTCCCCATTTCTAAAGGTATGTAAGAAGCTACATCTAATTTTTTTCTGGCAGAATGACTTTATAAGTGCTAAAGCCAGGGAGAACAATGCAGCAACTTTACTTGAAATCCTTCAGAACCTAGGACAGGAAATGCCACTTCTTAATTTCGCTGTCAGGCTCAACTTCAGGTGCACTGGAACAAGGTTTCAGTGGAAAGACTACCACTGCCTGTGCTATAATCACATCTCTTGGGTTAGAATAGAAAAAAAAAGGACAGGAGCTCAGGAGAAGTATGATCTTAGCTAACAGCTGGATTTAGCCTTTATTGGCTAAATTAAGCAACACTCTCATCTTCAAGAACTTCCTCCCTAAAAATTCTTGTAGAACATGATTAAGACACCCTTATTTTCCCCCAGAGAAATCAAATGATTTTCATATCCTTCATCACAAAGCAAGTTTTCTAGAGCTCAGATTACTCTGGAGGATATTTCTTGAACTCTCCATAAATAAATCAATAACCCTAAAAGATACTTGCACTGAGACCAGACACAGCATCCAATTTGGTTGCATTATCTATTCCACGAAGATTGTTTAAGCTGGGGCATACATGTTCATATAACTTTATTAGGCTTTTAAACCATTTACAAGAAAGTTTAGAGAAGCCAGTTTTAGAAAAAGTTTGACAGCCACCTACAAATTTTGGAGGTAGAATGAATTCTTTGGAATGTTCTTTTGGAGTTAATTTTAAAAAAAGGAACTGAGGTAATATGGAGGCACTGAGCATAATAATCCACCAAATGTTCCCATTCCTCTAAAGGCCCATTTGGTGTTCTTCCTAGGTTCAAAGAAATAATCACCAACAGTACGCAGACTGACCATCATCAGAGACATTTCAGAAAGTTTTATTTCTGGGAATGAGGAGATTGATCCCAGGAGTGAATACTTAAGGAGAAGCAAACCTTAAATCACAAGCCATGCTAAGATTTCAGTCAAAGGAAAATGCCTGGTCCCATGGATAAAAAGCCACAAAGAAGCACTCAGGAGAGGCCCTTCTCTCTCCACCTCAGCACAATGGAAGCTGAGGACTGCTGATGCCACGAAGCCATAGAAATGAATTTAATATGCAGAGTACATCCTTCAGAGCAGCCTGTGGCTGGCTAACATGAACTTACTGTTGCCAGGTCTAGTGGTGTCTGACCCTCTTGGTTCTTCATGGTTGGATCTGCTCCATGAGCTAACAGCAGAGCACAGAGCTGTGTCCTTCCTTTTTGTGCAGCTTCATGCAAAGGTGTGAACGCCCATTTATCTGTTGCATTTACACATGTATTATATTTGATCAACAGTGCTGCTATGTCCACATGCTGGAAAACACAAGAACATCTTAATCAACGTGACACTGGTAAAGCATACATTCCTTTTTTATGCTGAGGTAATGGTGCCTAGAGACTCTTATGATTTCTCTTTCCTGTAACTCATTCTGCTTCCTGTGTCACAGGAGCAGCACACTTCTCCAGATACCAATTCATACTGCAGCTCCACAGTCATCTGTGCCTGTGCACTACCAGATCATTCACCAGCACAGAAGAATTCGGATGAGGCACAGAAGCAGATTTCTGTCAAATCACCCCAAATACATAGCATGAAGTTTGTGCCAGCTGCAGGAGCAGACATGATACTCAACCCTGCGTAAAAATGTCCATTATTTGTGGACAAATTTGAACTGGTGAATGTACTGGGCTGCAACATTTGTGACACAATACTAGAAGCTCTGAAGATCAATGTGTTGTGCTACTGAGCCACCCCTGTGTGTACACAGAAGTCTTTGTTGTACTTTCTTTCTTGCAAGACTTTGGACTCATCTGTGGCATCACAGATCTGTTCTATCTTCACTCATACTTTATGAGAGCTGTAATTGATAAAATGTATCATGAGTGTCACAAGGAACAGCTGTTTTACATGGGTTATAAAAGTAATGAACTTATAACCCCATGCTTCCATCAATATACTGTCCCTGAAGTCTCCCAAGTAAAAAATAAGAAAAAACTGACAAATGAAATTTTTGCCTGCTGCTAACCAGTAGATCTTTCTTGTGCAAGACAGCAAAGAAAAAAAAGCAGGTAGTCAAAATGAATGGGTAGGAGCATGAAACACTGAAATTGTAAGCAGAGGCACAAAGAATTGCCAATGGATTTCCTTCTTCCCCTCAATGGCAATTAAGTGACTCTTTGCAGCTCTCATAAAACAGCTTGGTCTCTGAACAAGTGTGGTTTGAAAATACTGCCAGCTTTATTTTTCCTCTCTGCCAAACTTTTAAAGCAATTGCTGTTCCTGTGATTTTTCTGTCACAGAAAGCACTATTGAGGGACACACAGCATGAAGTACTGGGTGGGAGAACTGAAGAAACTTTGTGAGGAAAAGGCAGAGCCTGTGAATCTTGCCAGCTATGAACTTGTGAAACCAGTACTCCTCTCCTCTCTACCTCCCATCACAGAGATCTGAACAGGCTGATGACAGCTCAGAGAGAAGTGTGGGATGCCAGGAAAGCTATGAAGCAACTCTTAACTAAATAAGCTGATGGAAAAGCACCAAACACTGCCTTTTTAATGTTTCCTAGAAGAAGCAGGGCAATCAGGTTAGATTGGCATTATGATTTTTAGAAATGCTAATCGGCTAAAACCAATCTCTGTCATTTCTCTATGCCAATAAAAAATGGTTTGGGTTTGTGTAAAATGTGTATTTTGTTTTCTCACGCCAAAGAAAAGAACACAGTCCTTCCAACAGAATTTATCTCTAGATCTTAGAAACATCCTGGGAATGAATGCTTAAAGGCAGATGCTGATAAACAATATTACTTGGTATTAAGACCCTGTAACATAAAAGAATTCTGTGCTGCTTTCTAATCTTCCATCAGGATTTGGGGCTTTTTGCTCTTTGGGACACTGGGATCCCAGAGTGATGTAAAGAACCAATACTGACTGAGTTCCATTGAGGCTCTTTTTAAAAACAAGGTGAACACTGCACTTTTTATTTCATTTGCTCTCAAACAAAAGCAATCATGGTTCTGTTAGGGTCACCTGTCCCAGATTTTGCTGTACTTGTGCCAGGGCCAGGTAAGTAACAGACAAAGCATATCATGAGACCATCAAACCCAGTACTTCATGAGCTTCAGATTCTCTGACTGTAAGCACAGTGCTAGGAGCTTCTCAAGCACTGTCTCTGTACAATTATTTACAAGAGACTTCTTTCTCACCCAATCCACAACTAACAACTGCTTATAAGCAATCTATTAGGCATCTGTGCAACTGGGATACAGATGCTTACTCCTATGTGGAGGAAAGAGGGCCTGCCTCATCTAAAATGGTTTGAATCTGTCACTGCTCCCCCTGCAGCAGATGGCTTGCCCTGGAGGACAACCACATTACATATACAGTAGTCCTTCAACTCTAGCAATAGATTCCTACCAAACACCAGCTGTAACACACCTCCATGTCTCTGTCATCATCTGCACACAACACCCTGGTATTTTTCTCTTCCTTCCATCTAAGTCTTTCAGAGACAACTTGAGGTCTTTTCTGTTTTGAATATCACCCCAAACTGTTCAATCCTATGCATCTGCTTGCCTGCATAAAAGCTACATTGTAGTGATCTTTCCAAACTGCAGCATTTAACTGCTACAGCACACCTGAATCTGTGTCCTATTTAATGTGTAGGACTGCAAATAGGACTCACAACAGCAACTTAGCCCGACAAATACTTCATCAAAACCTGAACTGTGTTCACAGCAAAACAGCTGCAAAATAACTGGCTTTGGATATGACTTTAAGGAGTCCCTTGCTGTTCTACTCATGGCAAGACTGCCTGCACCTACCCCATAGGATGCTGCATTGTGTAGGGGAATTAATCCTCCTTTGTCCTGGGCATTAACATCAGCACCATGCTCAAGAAGGTATTCAGCTACTTCCAAATTGTTGTAACCAGCTGTAGAAAAAAGCACAGGAAAAGAAATTAGGTATTAGGAGAGCTAAACTAAAGAAAAATATTTGACAGAAAAGCTAAGGCTATTTTTCAACTGCAAAAGTTCCTCTTCCCTAGTAATTGTATTACCTCCTGAAATATAGTGCCATAGTTAACTCTTTGTACAGGACAATTCTCTGTGAAACTCTTCCTATACCAATCCTGATTTTGGCAAATTACAGCTGTAGACCTACCATAAATATACAAGCCTTGAAAACCCAGCACATTACCCACCTGCAAGATGCAGTGGTGTTGAATTTCTTCCCTGGGTGTCTCTGCAATTGATATTTTCTTGAGTACACAGCTTCTGCACTCGTGCCAAGCACCCCTTCTTGGCAGCATCTAGCAAGGCAGCATCTCCTCGCAGTAAGTCCTGGATATCTGTGTCCCCTTCTTTCACCAAATCTAAAGGAGTGTTCCCATCTCGGTTCTTTTTTGTTGGATCAGCTCCATGCTGCAAAGAGCAAATGGAATGCTAGTGTCACAATCATGCACAGAGCAGAACACGTGTGTCGCTATTTTGCCAAATAAGATGGGATTTTGCAGACCCATCATAATGAAGTAATAATTGTATAGATTAGTAGGCACAAGAAAATAAATTCAGAAGTCTGATGCCTAAAAGCACTAGTCTGAAACACAGCTGTGTGAATCTCAATTCCACAGGCAAGAATGGCAGCCCTCTGCAGGAGCTGTCCCTGCTCTACTTGCAACGGAAGTATGTTCAGGAGCATTTCCTGCATATAGCTATTTCTTACTGTCACAGCAGGGTGAAAGGAAAGCCAGTTGCAAGCATCTTGCTGCCAGTTCTCCCCTTCTCCTGAAAACTGGCAGGAATCAAATGGCTGGCAGAGGTATATCTTGAGCACAACCTTCCGAGCTAGCAAAACCAGGCTCTGACTAAACATCACCCTGATATCAAAAGGCATTTGTTTCAAAAGGGAACTAGCAAAATACACTTCTTACACTTTCCAATAGACAACAGCACCATCTTAAGCAGTTTACAGGTCTTTGGAAGAAGTGAAAAAAATTTTGGTGGACAAATGGAGTTGGATGACTGCTGGAGTGTATCTGTGCTGGTAAAACATGTAGATCAGGCAGTGATAAGAACACAGTACTGGAGCACTGGGGGATGAGAAGGGGAACATACAACTATGTAGAGCATATGGTGTGAGTCACGTCCACATTCAGTTTTGTGGGAGGACAGCTCCTTCCCTATTCACTCTCAGCAGCAGTGGGAAAAAACAAAGATAGATAAAGGAGAGGCAGCTGCTGGTGCTAGAGTTCTCTGGCTGACCTCTTCGGAATAGTCAATCACAGTGGTCCAATCCCTGCCAGCAAGTCTACCCTGCCATTTCCCACTGGACTGGGAATGAGAGAACAACAATGGGAGAACAGAGGGAATTAACTGCTTTGTATTTGGAAGCAGCAAAACTGTGCTCATGGTGCAAAGGATGAAGAACAAGGGGCAGAAAGGACAGAGCATTGATTATACAGAACCAGTTTTCACATATGTAGTTCTTTTAGGAAGAGAGCACCCTTCGTGCAAAGCTTTTTAGACTGCAATGACTCCTGTAAGACATGACCTGAAATCCCTTAATTTGAAACTCATCAAAATTGGAACTTTCCAAATATATCCCAAAATAAATATCTGAATGAAGAAGCAGTGTCTTCTGAGACCCCTTCCAAGGCATAGAAACAAATAAAGGTGGTCATTTCAAAGAAAGGTGATTAAAAAAGACACTGTCTCCAAAATGCCTGCTTATTTTTGTTTCCTTCTTCAAGCAGATCAGGAGAGAAGGAGCACAAGTCAGGAGGGGTCAAGCTCAACATCCACAACTCAGCAGAACTGACAACACTGCCAGCTGGCATAAGAGACACAGCAGGAGAAACCCTGAGTAAACTGCAGTGTGAGCACATATCCACAGACACCCAGAGACTTTACATCTGTGTCACCTTAAGGGCATATTTAGCTCTTATCTTGTGAAAGAGTAATTTTAAAAAACTAAATTTCTGCACTTTTCTACTTCCTGTTGTACATCCATTCAGGATCCTCTGAAGACAAAATATGGGTAAATTCCCTGTGGAATGACCAGAAAAGGACAGAGATCTCCAATGTCTATAATGCAACACCGTGCTTGAGAGATTATGGGTGTGCCTATAGCTTGAGCTAGCATCTCTATTAGGGTGTTACTTCCAGGCCACCACCATGCCTACTCCGCAGACATCTCTTAATAGCTCCTGGTTTCTGCCGTAGATGTGCTTCAAACTATCATTCTTCTCTCTCTGACTGCTTTTTTGGTAATCAAGTGAAATAATTAATGATAGAGGAGGGAAATAGTGGGGCTTTGCAGCAGCAAATGAAAAGTGGCTGGGGTAGATCCTCATTATTTTAAGACTATCCATTTTCTGACTTTCTCCTATTTTAAATGTTGTGCTTCAGAAAGACATAAGTAGGCAAGGCTGAAAGAGGAAATGGGATTGGCAAGAAATTCTACTCTAGCATCCTCTTTCATCCTCTCAGGGCAGGATCTGACCTTATGTTAAGAAGTTTCTCAAACTCATGTTTCTCACTGGCAATATCTTTGCATTACCTCATGCTTTTTACAGGTTCTTCCTCTAAGTATAATGAATATTTATGCCACAGTATATTAACATGCATTTCCTCCAGGAGCTTGATAAATTATACATTAACATAACAGTTTTAAATTTCTCTCATACCAAACAGCATTTAGGACCCACCTTCCGCTATTGCTCTGTAACACACTCTTGCATAAGTATTAACAAAATTTACTTAAATGCAGTAACTATTTCCGAAAGGGATGGATAGGACAAGGTAGGCAGTTGTCATTTTTACATTAATTCAGCTGTTTTTTCCAGTTTCAGAGTCTTGTCCTACTTGGCTGACAGTATTAATACACATACTGGAAACAGTACTTCCACAGAGGATTGTTTTTAAGTCAATGATATTACACAAGAAACCATATGACAACTGCAAGATGAAAATTGATTCAAAGATACCACAAAGAATTCATTGAATGCAATTAACTTTGCATTAATTAATCTTCAGAAAAAATAAATATATATGCATTTAAAGATATATCTAAGATCTCCAGCACATACTTTTAAAAGCAGTTTGCAGATTTCGTATTTTCCTTTTGCTGCTGCTTCATGTAGAGGGGTGAATTTCCAGAGGTCTGCCACGTTGACAGAAGCACCGTGCCTCACTAGGAGTTCAGCCACTTCGTAGTGTCCGTAAGAACAGGCATTGTGCAGGGGTACTAAGCCACTAATCAAAGAGAAAGCATTAACAGCTAGAGAATAAAATCCTATATGCAATCAGTAGATAAAACTCCCACTTTGACCAGACATTATTGTTATCTTTCAGTCTTTCCAGTTTTCATGGTTTTATTTCTCTATTAAAAAATCAATTAAAACTTAATTATCCTCCTTCAGTTCTCATCCACAAGACTTTTAAATACTTAGCAAGCCCCAAGTTACAGCTTCCACAAGCAACTTCAATGCTGTTAATAACAGACAAAAACTGAATTGCAAGACTCACAGTTTTTCTGAGTTTGGATATTTGAGTGTAAATTTCAAAAAAGACATATCATTATGTAATATGTTTGAAGTGTAGTTATTAGTAAGTACTGCACATCTGATAGATACAGAAAGATACCCAAACACTTCTCCCAGGGTAAGCCTGAAAATACAGTATTGGAAATGTATTATCCCCCACCCTGAACTAATATATGGAGTAAAAGAGTGAACATAACCATGCTGCTTTACAACTAATGGGAAAAAATGTAAATGCTTTATATAATTTAACTGAATATTAACTGTAAAAATAATTAACTTAATAATAAAAGCTAACATGATTAGAAAAATATCCAGAGATAACCCTGGTATTTTACCCCATTTTATTCAAAACTAATTTTAGATCACCTAAAACAAGTTAAAGGCTGCTTTTACGCAAAACAAAGTCTCCAAAATGGGCAAAAAGGGGAAGAGAAGCATCATGTATTACAGTGCCAGGTATGTACTTGATATTGGCTTTTCCAGAAAGCAAAGTATGTTGTAATGGCCTATGAACCTCCCTACAGCACAGGAACAATGCAGAATAAGAAGGAAAGAGAAAAATTTTCAAGAGAAAAACACAATGGTCACTGAAATCTGAAGTAAAATGAATAGGTGGGATATAAGTCTCACGCTAATAGAGAACAGCAGAACATATCAAGGAATGAAATGTACCCTTTATCTTTGGCATGCACATCTGCTCCATGGTGCAAGAGATACTCCACCACTGATACACGGTTATATCCTGCAGCAAAGTGCAGTGGTGTTGAATGACGGCCTTCCAGATCTCTGCAATTCACATTCTGAGGGCTGCAAAGTTGCTATGAAGACAAAAGAACACAAAATCTAGTACAGAACTAAAACTAACAAATAAGGAACTCCCCAAAACCAAACAGCAACAACAAAACATGAAACAAACAAACCCAAACGAAAATAACTAAACTACCACCTTCAAAGACCCCAACACAAAATTTGATCCACTTATACAAATTTTTCAAGTATCAGGAAATTTCTTTCCACTTATGCAAAGTTAAAAAAATAGCAGCTCTAAATTTACAGCTGAAGGTACTTATATAACAAATAAGACTTAAATGACGGAAGCAGTGTGAAGATGTTCCTAATGTATAAGAAAGGGTGAACCTCTACATCATCAAGTACCAGGTTCAAGGCCATGTCTTGAACTTTCTCCAGATATATTACCATTTCTGGCCTATACTGCCTTTAGAAAAACAGAAATATTTAGCTTGGGAGTCAAAGGAGCTGCTGGTGCACAAAAGTGCTGCTGTTTGAATATTAATGTATATCATGTTGAAGTTCAAGGTGGGAAAGCATGCACAACAGTCCATCTGCAGGCTGCTTTGTCCACAGACCAAATATAAAAAACAAGGTCAAACCTTCCTGTGATAGTGGGATTCCACGGCCTGACCCTTCACCTTCAGATTAAGGATGGTTTAAAATATTAAGTCTGCTACGTGTTAACAGTATTTGCTTGCCATCTGATTGAATCATGCACCTGAGGGCTTGTTTCTACTAAACTGTGATTCTGAGAATCACAGAGTCTGCTTCAAAGAATTATGGCTACATCTGAGTCCATCGAAGACATGACTGCATGAAGGACTGGCAGAATAAACAAGCAGAAACCCAAGAGAAACACACCTCAGTACATGTTAATGTACTACTTTCTAGAGCAAAAAAAAATAAAGATCCATGACTTCCCATTTTTTATGATTTACCATTCATTGGGCACTGCTTCCACAACTCATGTAGCAGAGGCTTCCACAAGCCTTGCACAGCAATGCAAAGTAGAAAATTCACATGAACTGTTCAAACCTACCTTCACAGTTTCCAAGTCTCCAGCTTTGGATGCTTCCAACAACCGATAATCCACATCGGATGTGCGCACAGGTGTACTTTCTACATACGGAAAAAGATGGCTTACGATTACTTAGGACACATAAGTTGTATTAACTTGTGCTTAACATATTTTCCAAAGCTGGGGGGGTGAAGTTGGTCTGTTGTTACTTGCGAAAATGCAGCTCGGCTTGTGATGTTCAAGTTCATATTGCCAACATGTCCGAATAAGGAGCTTTAGTTTTAGAGCAAATCAGTCAGATTTTGACTCTAAAGCTGACATGATTCTGCCAACATTCTTCTCTCTCAAACCACATACACACATTCATGTGCACATTTTAACAGGTACTACCCACGTAACCAGCTACATCTCAGGAGTGGGTATACTTCAAAACAGTCCTTCCTTGCACTGCTGTAAAATGCCTTTTCCTTGTTTGTCCTGTTTTAAGGCAATATTGTTGAAAACACTAGAAGAAATGGAGTTTCTAGCTACCATATGTCTTCTCATCTATCTGGATATCTGCCTTTGTTTGACTATCTGCACATCTCACTGTAAGGTGAGTTATTTGCTCTTTAGTAGCTACTGATGCCATTATTCTTCTCTGTACTTGCAAAAATTCAAATGTAACATGGGTAAGAGGATGCAAACCCTTAAGGACTTACATGAAAAATAGTGGCACCCTCTTCAAACATCTATTCATCTTTTTAATGGAAGATATAAACAAATTATTACCTAAGCACTATCCAGAGCACTTTCACAATAAAATCTTTCTCTACTGAACAAGCAAGAGATTTGAAGTAAAAGTTCAAAAAGTTTAGCAACTACCAGTGGTTTTCTGCCAGTAACACTCTGCTTGTGACTGCTGAAGTATGGAGCACCTAAAAGATTGGTTGATGCAGAGAAAAGGTTTCTTACATGCTCAGCAATATTCCAGTTGCCTTGTAACTTGCTATCGAAATAATCCCAAAACTCCCTACACATGTGCCTTCCTACAATCTCCTTGTACAGGAGCATATTCTAGATCTACAAGATGGTTATTTTCTTCCCGATTTGCACAAAATCACTGAACTGAGCAGAGCTGTTTATTTATTTTCTGACAAGTGTCACACAATACATACTGTAGTTGTGTGCACTTGATGGCAGAAAGGAGAGATGAGCAAAATACTTCAAGTCTCTTGCATCGAGAAAGAAACAAGATTCAAAGCTGTAAAGGGATAAGCTGAAGTTCAAATACACAAGCCTTTACTTTTACCCACCACTTAAGATCTGTTGCACTGCTTCATTTCCCATCTGTGCTGCTGTGAAGCCTTGCAAAGAGATGATGGAGGGATCAGAGCCGTAACTCAACAACAGCCGGCAGGTTTGCAAGTGCCCTGCTAACGCAGCCCTGTGCAACGCTGTTTGACCAAGTGTGTCCAGTGCATTCATCTGAAAAAGCAGCAGCAATATAAAATAAAACACTGTTGTAATTAAAAGGCTGCACCTGTCCCTGTCCTTAACAAAAAGAGCAATAAGAAGAATTTTCCAGCATACAAATTTACCTATCAATTATTCTGCACTGCAATTAAACAAAACCAAATGACAAAACAGGCAAACACTCCAAGGGAAAAATAATTTACCACAGATGTTTTCCTGTCTTTTAACAACAGAGGTTATTTTTTTGCACAGATAACAAACAATATAGGATCGCCAAAACCATACTTTAAATCGTGATCAAGCTTTTGACAAATTTGATGAAGACCAACCTTGTGCAAGAAAAGAAACACTATCACAGCAGAAGAAAGAGGTAACTTGATATAAATTGTTACCAAACAATTCAAAGATCTTACAGCTTTAAGGAAATAACCATGTGTCATTGTCAGAAAGAGAATAACTCAACATTACCTGGTACTAAGAATTAATGCAAAACAAAGATGTCAAATGAAGAATTCTATGAAGGAGTCGGGGGGTGGGGGAAAAGCTGGATGCAAACATTTCCTCCTCACTTTTTGTGCCTTTACATGAATGTTAAGCATAACTGGATATAATTCTTCTCAATACAAGGCTGCATAAACAGGCAAAATGGAGTATAATTTTCAAAGAGTATGATATAATGGAAACACATCCGTCTGTCAAGATCTAACAGAGCAGCTAAATAACTAGAAGCATCTCTCCCAGTGCACTATCAAAAAAAGGAAGAGAATAACAGAGAGCTTTAAAAAGCGGAAAAACACCCCCATGAAAATAACCTTTCAAGAAATATTCTGTACCTAGCAGCGATTCATGACAAATTTAAATGCAAATGCCCAGCAGCTTTTTTACCACTTTATGAAATACAGAACTACTCTATAGTCTCTGCAAGCAACTCAGAACCTGTTATCTATTTCCAAGCCTACAGATTGCAGGCTGTGAACTGCATGCATAATAGACTTCGTTACTGTATAAAATCCACCTTTTTACCTTCTCAAAATCTTTGTGGTGACAGCAAACAAAGGTTTTGCTTGTTATTTCTCACCTAAAATGCAGCATGCAAACCCTACTACCCTTCCATGAAACCAGTGAAAAAGCATTTTAGTTAAGACATTTATTCTATAACTAAATGAAATTTAACTAAAAACAAATGGAATTAACTATGCAAAGATCTACTATCAGATAGGGTAAAAAATAAGTAAAATACCTGCAATACTGCAATATCAAGTCACAAAAAAGAACAAAGAACAACCAAATAAATAAAGAGGAATGTGATTTGATGTTGTCTGAAATTATTTTACAGACTGATAGGGTAGGAATTTCTCAGATCACAAAACTCTCTTGCAGCAAGATGGACAGAAGAATAGGTCTGCTTTCTTCTAACTGCACTCAGCTCATGCCACTCTAATGGGATTGCCCTAAAAGTTTTGTTTTAAATAAAAAACTTACTGCTATCATAAATATTAAGTAGATGCTGAATGTCCCAAATCCATCATTTTGTTCAGATGATGATCCTCATCTGTTTCAGGACACCGGACACCTTTCACCACTGATAACGACACATAGGTAAGCAGAACTCTGGGGCTACACACATTTAGTGATGGTAAAAGCAGAATGAAATGAAATTTGTGGATTCTCAAAGTAGCTGATAACGCTCTGTTCATCCAAAAAAGAAAATCTTAAGTAATGTATTCTTTAATACTGACTTCCTGTGTTAAACAGGCCTGTACTGAACAAACTGTAGAAGCAATAGCAGCAAGGCATTCACTGTGCACAATTTGATACTGACTATGTCCCTGGAAAAAATGTTAATATTCATTTGAAAAGAACACTGTCAGAGTCATCAGAGCCATCATCTCATATGTCTTATCCAGGTCTCTTTTCACCTCTAAACCATTATCTTTCCCAACAATCAATTCTTCTGGCAGAAGAACATCGGCCATTTGAAGAAATACCTGCTTCCTTCTGAGACAAAAAAGGCTGAAGTTGACTGAGGGATGCATGCACCAAATGCAGCTGCTCTTTACCTCAGGAGCAGAGTTAGGCTTAGCAGGACAATTTCATTGGGAATATGTTCACTTTGGGGCAGATCTTCTCTCACCAATAATGCACCACTTCTCTAAAACCAATCAAAGAATATACTCCAATAAGGCTTAAAGCAAGAGGACTTACGAATGAAAATCAACTTAAGCACAACAAATTGAAATACAAAACTGAGGTAAAAGTCTCATAAAAATCAGACCTGGTAAGACATATGACTGGGTTAAACAGTGTTCAATACCAGGTCCAAAACCATGTGCCCTTTCAAATTAAAAGCTAAGTCTAGACTCTGTTTGACAAAATGTGAAATATGCAAGGTGTACTGCTTTAACTGTGCCCTGAGTAGCCAGATTGTTCCAGCTGCACTTATTAAAAAAAAGATAAATATCAATTTGGTCCCCTTTATAGGCAGCCTGAAATTAGAAGGCTATAGCTCTGAATTATTTTACAGACAAATTTTCTGCAAGGAATTAAAAATGACAGGTTTGACAGCTTTATTCCACAACACACTGGCAAATGCAAGTGCTCTAACTGCTCTCCTCCTGCATTAATTCTGAAGACAAGCTTGCAGTATGTCTTGTGTTGTCTTGTCTGTCCTGGAGTGACTTTATGATGATTGTATCCCCATTCATTTGTTTAGCCCAGAAATAAGTTTTGCACCTTTAAGATTGGTTCCGAGAGCGAAGCAGGGGAGAGAACAAGCGCGGAGGTCTCCTCCAAAACTTGCCCTAAACCTGGACATTTTCTAACAATAAACATAGGAGTGAAGCAGCATTGGTGACAATTTCAAGCTCAGTCAGCAGAAAAAAGCAGGGGAAAAAAGGGCCAGTTTTACTCTGAAAGCTCCTATAGGATTCAGTCAAATGTTCCACAATTACCTCTTCTGCATAAAAGCTTAAGATTAAGGTCAGGACGTTTGGATGTCTAAGCAGTGAGAAAAGTTGAACCAGTCAATCACAACAGACCATACAGGTCTATGTTGTTAACCATCATAGTCTAGAATCTGCTACATTTCTGAAAGGCAATTTAATTTTTCAATTCTTACTGTTCCCTGAGAAAATCACACCTCTCCCCGAAATGTTGGAAGTGAATGTGTTACACAACAAGGTTATTCAAAAACAAAGCTTTCCGTTTGTTTTGTGGGTCTAGATAGATGGTGAACACTTGCAAATCCACGATCTCGAAAAGCTGGCAGCATGCTACTCCAATGCACAGAAATAACTGCATGATGCAAAGATGCATAAAGCAAGATCCTCCCAGCAGAGCAGAATGAATTAATTTCTGCTACCATCATGAATAGGGACACTATCTCTCTGACATGACCTTATAAAGGCTCATTTTCTCTTGCAGAAGAGAGGCATATCATAATTAAAGAGCATTCACCATCATCTCTGCACTTGCCCAAGATACCAGTGAACTCACGTGCTTGCAGGTCTTTCTTTCCAACAATCCTTCCAGTTCAGAAAATACTCTAATCCTTTACTTCTGCACTGCTAGAAAGCTGAGTGTCTTTCTGAACACATTAATTTCCCATGTGTCTATAAATTTGGACAACAACTTAGTCATATGAAATATTCAACTATCTAGAAATACAACAAAACAGGATGAAACGCACTTTTTCAGTAGTTCACCACTTTCAAATTACTTTTTAAATTAAAGATTTTTATCATCTTCAAAGATAAAATCATGGCATTTGAAGATTTGATTATGGGTCTAATAAAAATTGTTTATGTTTGAAGACTCTTTGAAGATGCTCTGCTTTTATTTTTCATATGGTAATTTGAGAATATTCCACATCAAATAAGCAGTGGTGTGAAATGCTGTCTCACACAAACAGGGCAGGCAAAGAAGGCAAAACTGGCATTTAAAACCACACATATTTATGATCAACATTCTTGAAGACAAGTCTAAGAAATCCCAAGGTTTCTCAACTGTTCTTTAAACTGACAGTCAACTTCTGCAAACTCAAGTACCAAGGTAATGAAAACATCTTCCATGGAATGTGTGTTGATTAGACGTAACATGCTGATGTGCAACTAATGTGCACAAGAACTTCTTCACAGTTCAAATTAGGAACCTAGTCTGTCCTGTCAGTAAGGGCCAGCAAGACACACCAAAATAAGCATTTTATGGTTAATTGCTTGCCAGTAGGTTAATTCTTGCCAATACATATCACAGAATCACAGAATATGCTGAGTTGGAAGGGACCCTTCAGGATCATCGATGGGTCTTGTCTGCACAGGACAACCCAAGGGTCACACCAGGTGCCTGAGAGCATTGTCCAAACACTTATTGAATTATGTCAGGCTTGGTGCTGTGACCACTTCCCTGGGGAGCCTATTCCAGTGCCCAAACACCCTCTGGGTGAAGAACATTTTCCTGATATCCAACCTAAATCTCCCCTGACACAACTTCAGGCCATTCCCTCAGGTTCTGCCACTGGTCACCAGAGTGAAGAGATTGATGTTCTCAGATGTTCTTTCTGTAAAATAAGTCTCAATCAAGCACATGTTATTCAAGCAGTCCTTCACTGTTTATTATCATCTAACACACTTCAAACAGCAAATTTACACAGTGATAACACTATGGATAATTAAATCCAGCTCCAAGACACAAACCATCCCCTGTTCATCCCAAATTCCCTAAAGCAGTCTTTATCATGCTTTAGCCCTTTCCATAGAACAGAAAAAGGCTATACATACATACTTCACTGTATGTGAACTCACTTTTCTGACACAGCTGCTCCTCATGAAAACAGAAGAATTTCCTATAAAATGCTAAAACAATCCCAAATTATTTTCTGTCTACAGAACTTTATATGACATTGTCTCCTAGAGCTATTATTGCTGGTTATTTCGTGGATCAGCTGTCTGCCTTTTGTCATGGTATTTCAGAAGAAAAAAGTTCTACTTTCTTTGAAGCCCTAACTACACATCTTTTTCAAATTGTTGCTCTCTCAGTAATCAGTAGTGGTTTCCAGAAGGGGGATTAAAGCTGGCTTTAACAGCACCTCTCATTTGACAGAAGAAATGGCTGCGAAGTAAAAAACCCTACATTACAGGTGTCATCCATACACACTTCAGTAAACACTTTGTAAGAGATCACAGTGGAAATTTTTATTTTATTTTATATTGAAAAAAATAGAGTTTGGTGGAAGAACTGAACATTTTGAAAAGGGGAAGGCTGCTTGGTGTCTGGCTGTGGAATAATTTTGTTTTACTATTTGCATTAATGACTGTGGCACAGGAGAATTGTGCTGAAGGGCACAAATATAAAATATTAACAAAATCAAGATTCTCTGTGCACTGCAAGATTTCAGGAAGGATCTGAGTATTATTGTCTCATATCTATTAGAAAGGCAAATATGATCCCAGTATGCATCGGTCAGGCACTTACAATAGAGGTATGGAAGTGCCATCATGGAAGGCAGTGGTGGAATAAATTCTATTCTTGTTGCCTGAACTCCAAGATTTCCTCTGGTGCTAGTAAAGAGAAGGGGTTATAAGGATGAATAGGAAAGGCAACATTCCCTTATGAGGGAAGATTAGGTGTTTGAGGCTTTTAGCCTACCAAAACAAAGGCTAAGAAGAATCAGTTTGTTCAATGCAAACACCTCACTAAAGGAAGAATCAAATAAGAAGAGAGGTATTTAAAAAGCAGGAGGGTGCAGTTCAAAGAACAAATGGATCTTCACTGGGAGGCTGCTATCGCAGGGAGACTAGATTCACCAGCTCATGAGAACCCTCTCTTGTAAAAAATAGAACCAGACTTGGTCAAAGAGCTTAATATATCTGATTACATCTTATGAAGTAACTAAAATTCAAGACACAAAAAGAGAAAACATGAAGGAAAAACTTCCAAACACACAACAAAAGAAAAACATCAAAACCTGTATCATGCTTCAGGAATGAAAGCTGCCATGTCACAACAGTCAGAAACTAAGAAATCCCAATGTCAAGAGTATCTGATGAACCAAATGCCTACAGTAAAAGCATGAGCAAGAGGTCAAATGATAATATACAAACAAGACAAACAATTCAGAGTGATTAAATATGCCTAGTTAACTAACTAATACTCTTGAGCATATCCCATCTGGGAACTTCAAAGTGCCTCATAAGGCCTTAATGAGTTACCTCTCATTAAAAATTATGGGTGTGTTATTTACTGTTTTACAACTAAGAAACTTTGGATGCTGATCCACTGCACTATGGAAATATGCACTTAATATTAACTTTGACTAGTCTCCTGCCATGCACTTAAGTGCTTTGCTAGATCATAAATGTGAATGGCCTATCCTCAGAATAACATAGGATATGGGATATGAATGAAGAAGGAGGTTTAATGATCACTATGTACCTCTATTTGCATACTGTTGATGGAATAAATGACAGAACACACTACTCAGCATCATTCTGTAGATAACTGTGCACCACTCAGCACCATTAATCCGTTCACAAGTGATTCATGGATCATGATTTAGGAATCCCTGCTTCAGGAGATAAAAGAATTACAAGCTATCATCAGAATGCGCTACTGACAAAACAAAATGGGTCCATTCCAGTAAGGATGCCATCTTTGAGCTTACTCCTAAACCTGACTTACAACTGAGATAGATTTTCAAGGGAGCACTAATTTAAATAAGGAGAGTACAGCAACAGCACACAGAAGCTCCTTGTATTTCAAAGCAGGTAGTACTTTGGTATCAGTACATTTGAAACTCCAGCATGTCCAGTTCAGTGCCTACCCAAATATCAATTCAGTACTGAATTCCTGTGCAAAAGCAGATCCATAAAAGTTATGAGGTATCTATTCCCATGGCAAAATGATTTTTTTTACTTTCAGTGCATAGGTATGCTACTAAGAGTGAATCTGGGAAAATAATAACCAATAGTTTTAATGATTATAATCAAGAACTTTGGCCCTGCTTCCCCCTTAGGCAAAACTTAATAGTCACCAGAGCATTAGGACTCTCAAATACGATCAACTCTGCTGTGGAATTGTTAAGCTATTTTATGATGCCATTAAAGTACTATGGAAGTGAATAAAAAATCTGGCAGTGAGCTCTCATACAGGCTTATAAATTAAAATTCATAGTTTCAAAATAAAAATACTTAACTGTGCATACAACTACATTGCTCATATCTCCTATCACAGCAAGAGTGACACTTGATTGCTATTGCAGGCAATAACATAATACAACAGGTAATAATTTGTAACAATGAGCTCTTCATTTCTAGCTCCCTGAATGGAGAGGAAGAGTGAAAAAGAGTAATCTGAGCCCCATTCAAAGCAAAAAAAAGGAGATCTTTTATATTTTAGCCAATGCAAAGGAAGTATCTATCAAGAAGAGTTTCTGAGAAAATTAAGTAGCAATGTGTATCATTACCAGGAATGTTAAGTTTGCTGCTAAAAGTTGTAGAAAGATCATTCTGAAACACTTCTGAAAGATGGTTAAACCACATTCTAAATAAAGTTAGTTATACCTTCCTCTGCCTTTAATAATTTGCTGAACAATGTGTTCACAAGCTCACAAATTACTTAGGTCAGCACCTATCAACAGCTAAAGGGCACAGCAAAACAATCTGACCCTGAGAATAAGAAGCAAGCAAGGGCTAAGGAATACTCAGCATTAGGATACTAAACTCAGTGTTATTACCCTCAGCCATTGGGTATTTTCAAGCCAACAAGATAAAGCAACATGAGGAACCGAGATAACCACATTTATTAGCAATTATATCAAGGTTCATTAAAAATGAGTAAGGTAGACTCCAAAAGCCTGTATTCAGTTACTTGGAGAGAAGTAATTTTCCTGAGGATCCTGTACTTATTTCAGATAAAACACACTTCAAGGTTAACACAAGAAGCACAAGGCATACAGAATAAAAAGCAACAACTATCACAAAAACTTACATAGTATATAATCAACATAACCCTTCTTCTTGCCCTTTGTCTTAAATAAAATATATTTTATTTAAGATTTATTTTTATTTAAGCAAGCATATTTACCTTTGCTCCATGTTTATGCAGAACTTCCATGACATCATTATGAGCTTTTTCAGCTGCAACATGTAAAGGTGTCATGAAACTAGAGGGGGAAAAAAAAAAGTGATGTATTAGTTTTTTACATTCCTAGTATGACAGAGGCCTTTGGAAAACTCAAACATTTCAGAAACCTACTCTTTGTTTTTCTCGTTTACATTTGCTCCTTTCCTGAGCAATAGTTCTGTAACTTGTTTCCTCTTCGGATGCACGGCAGCAACAGCACAATGCTGCAAAAAAAGTAAATATAAAGCATATTTCAACCACACAGACGATAAAGAACTTTAAAGATACATTACTTCATCCCTTAATTATTCTGCTAAAAACAGACTACAAAATTTACAAACAGAATTCATCATATTGAACAAAATACAGGTTAGTGATCAATGCTGAATTATTCTACTCAGAAAAACAATTTTAATTTTAAAGCTATTTAGGAAAAAAGCAGTATGGTCTCAACTATATTAACCAGCTATCAGGACAAAACTGACACATAATGAACAAAGGAGGGAAAGACAAAGAGTTTGAAACAGCCTTTTTACAGAGGGTTTCCAAACAGGTCTGTAAGGATTCTGCTAGAGTTGTCAAATTGACAGGACTTGAATGTCACTTTGATTCTTCTTCTGTTCCAATGTGTACTGACCTTGTTAATGGCCATTTGTGTCATGCACCCAAATACAGATTATGTAATAAGCAAACAGGCAATACATTTCTCTTAGAGTATCTCTCTTCCCATGCTATGAGAAAGATACAGCCTTCAAAGGGCTTCTCAATGTTCACGCCTGCCCTCGTGGGACCACACAGCCCTTTGCTAGATGTAACTATTGTCCTAAATGTGGCTGGCATCTGTTGGCTTCTCAACAGTGGCCCTATCAATGCATTCCTGAAGGCTGGAATTACCAGCATGGTTCCAAACAAGATTAAATAGCCAGCTTTAAAATCAAGTCCAGAAATGCTTATTTCAAGTTCCGACATCTCAAGATAGCAGACTATGAGAAATAGGAGAAACTTTTTGATTTTTCTGTTTATATCTTTACCCACATTTTAAACCAGTAACCCATAAAAGGTAGAAAGTCTCCTGGAAGAGTTCTCTAACCTTCCAATAGCAAAACAATAGCTTTTACAATTAGACAGACCTCAAACCCAATGCTAATAGGTAGCACTAGTACCAATAACCATGTTTTGTCCAGTTTCAGCCTTCATTATCAAGTAACTTTCATTCAAGCTTCCATACTGCTGTTAATCAGCAGGGCACATCCAAATTTTGCAAAGGCAAGCCTTCTAAATAACCATTAAGGTCAACTTTTGCACTGAAGAGAGGCAGCATTTTTAAGGCTTTGCAAGTAACATCCTGTCTCTATTTCCTGCCTATATGATAAACAAGCCCTAAAACACACAAATGCTGAAGTATTGCCAAACCTCAAAGCAACACTAAAACCTATGTCAGGTGCTTGCTTTGGCCTTTTGGCTAATACAGCAGAGACCCCAGTGGCCCATGGAAAACATTATCATGCTTAGGGGCAGAAACAGCTCAGTTAGATTACACATAACCTCGTCTGATCCTGGAAGCTAAATCCTTTCATTTGGACTGGTGACAATTTGGAAATCTCATGTATAGCAGCCAAAAACTGAAAAATCACAGTCAAGCACTTAGTGAACAGTGAACCAAATACATCAATAGAGCTAAAATATTCCATTTGGTCCAGCTGTCTCTGCAGAATCAGCAGGCAGAAAAGAGCAAAGAACATCAGAGGACTATGAAGTGATCATTACACAGCTGAAGAGATGCCACATAATAGCAGCTGATACACTCAGAAAGAAAAGGACAACATCATCCCAAATTCCATACTGTCTTCACATTCAGCCTATAAACCTCTCTTCTCTATCCTGCTTCTGACTTCAGGCGAGGATGCTGAGTCCTCCACAGAGGAAACAGAGAATATGGATGCTTGGTACCCAACATGCAATGCTCTGATCACAATGTTTCCAACACTAAATATGCAGTTGCATGACTGCAGCTGAGACCTGCCACTGGGAAGAAAATGTTCCATTGGAATAGAGTATCATAACTATAATGGTTTTCATAACACCATCAGTCTCAGCTTCTAAGTTTTCACTACATCTGGGATACTGTCTGTGTTCTTTGCTTCCACTGCTTCTTTAAACAATTTAATAAGAGCAGGATAATTCCAGGAAAGTCTCAAAAGAGCCCTGTTTCTACAGCTAACGTGGCATTGTCACTACTATTCCAAACCTCTAAGACTCTGTGATATACAGCTATTTTCACCACAATTCTATGAAGAAAATTTGTAATCCAAGTTTGCTCACATAAAACATGAAGGAAACACTGGGCTACAGAAATAAAATTTAACCCCATAAAAAACCCCAGCAACAGTCCAACAAAAAAAGAGGTTTATAGGAAAAAACACAAGAGAAGTGAAAAATGAAAAGGTGAAGAGTGGCTGGAGAGCTTCTGTAATCTACCAGAAGGAAGGAAAAAAGTGATAAAATAAATTATATGATGTTTTTTCTATAATGGTGATTTTATTTAAGTATAGAAAGTGTTCAATGCCAAATTCTCTATCTCAGATGATGAATGTATTTTCATAGTGTAGAAATAGAACTCCTTGACTCCAGGCTCCCAGCACATTTATCATGAAACAAATGGATTGACTGTATAATCTCACCAGTGCAGTCTCATGCGACTGTGGCTGCTTAAAATTAATGATCTCCAAAGCAAGTGTCTTTTTCACTTTGGTTAGGTCTGCCTCTCTGGCTGCTTGCAGTAGAGAGTGTCCTTTGAATTCATCTGTTAGAGGAAAAAGACATATTTAATATTCAGCAAAATGTCACATTTATAAATGTTATTGCAGAAAGACAGCTATACTCAGTTAAGAGGAAAGAGCAGTGCTTCTGCATGTCTTTGGGTGGCAGCTGACCTGGGACCCAGAACATGAAAGAAGCTTTGCTGAAACCAAAGGGATATGCTAAAGGATAGGGGAAGCTATTCCTTGAGTTAAATCCTTATAGCTTTTCCCCCTTTTATCCTCCACCCACTTGACATTAAATGTATATGTGACCTCTACATTACCCACACCTGTGCTCAAATAAGCACAATGCTATGAGCTATTCTTAAGAAAATAAAGCATTACAGTTGTTTTTCAAAAACTTTATTGTATTTGCAGGACAAATAATTCACTGTAAAGTGTATTAAGTATACATACGATTTCTGTAAAATTATAAATAACAACAATAACAACAAAATGAACAATAATACATATATAAAATACTAAACTATTGGTCTTAAAGAAAGCTAACTAGCTAAGCATTTGAAGCCAGTCTGCTCCAAAGATGAAACAAGTTTTGATAGCAGGTATGTCTTTGCAAGTACAGATCGCTTATTTTGTTATTTCCAAATCTTGTTTAGCTCAGCAACTAGTTCATTTGAGTTTTAAATAACTTCGAATTTGAAAATGTTTCTCTCAAAATGTTCAGACAAAAGGCAGGTTAGCAAAAATTACATCTGACCCTGGGAACTAGAAAAAAATACCTCAATTTCAGTAAAAATATAAATATTTTTGTTTCATAAGCAAGCTTGAAATCCTAGGTTTGTTAACCAGGGGGTTTCTCCTCCCACCTTTGTTTTAATGTCTGGTTTAAATTTCTTTGTAAGCAAAGCACTAATCAAAACACTCAATAAATCTTGAAATATAATGTAACTTTATTCCCAAAGTATAAGACGAAACAACCCAAGAACATAAAAACATTATATTTCGGGATGCAAATACAAGCTATCCCATCAAGATACTGTCAAATTTGACATAATGCTCACATTTGTTTACAAATTTCAGTGGATATTAATGGACATGAATCTTCCCTCATTGCTCCTGAAGAGCTCTAAATACAGAAATAAACCGAAGTTTAAATTGAATCTTTTTTTGCTCATTAATTTAAATAAATGCTAAATTAACCTTCCTCAGAGCCAGAAGCTATAGCCCAGGACTCAAAGCAGAGAAGTACCTAAAAGATACTAATGCGCTCCTCTCTTCTTCTAGACCAAAGTTTTCTGCTGCACATGATCTCACCATCTTCCCCTGCAAAGAACAGTGACTAGACTAAAACCTGACTAGCTGTGATTGTGAGTAGTGCAGGAACACATTATTAGTGTCTGGGGGCTTCTGCTATACTGGAAAGATGAGAGATAAAACCAAAAGCCTATTCATAATTGAGATTCTAATTCTCAAGAAGTTTTCTGTAACTTCATAATAATCTGTTTCCATATATGTCTCATTTAATTATTTTTTACGTTTTATAAGAATCAGGAAACAAATCCCCCAAAGAGGGAAAGCAAAGGCATACAAATTAAAATTAGAGATGAAATAGTGGTTTGTAAACAGCATAAGGATTGCTACACAAAACAAGGTGATGGGATTTCCATCGCCATGGTTGCACTACCTTCAGTAAGTTTCTAAATGCAATACAGAGCCTCAATACAGAGGCTCCTGTGTGACTGAACTGGACTTTAAACATAAAAAAACCCCGAAGTCACTGATTCAGCAGTGCCTTAATAATTCTAAGCTTCAGAAAACCAGGCAATATGACAAACAATGTATCAGAGCTACCTGGGCACTTCAAAGCGCACACACAGCTGCAGCTGCTCTGCTGCCTGGCGTCCACTTCTGAAGCTTGAGTAAGGTGGCCTGGAAGGAAAGCATCCCTTTGCACCCACCACCAAGTGTTTTCAGTCTGGAAACACTTACAGGTCAGTCTCTCCCTGAGCTCAGGCGTTGGAGCCATGTCAACCGCACTCTTGCCGTGGCAGTTGACCAAGGTGGGATCGGCGCCGTGGCTCAGCAGGAGGGAGCAGACCTCCACACGGTTCTTGGAAGCAGCCTCGTGCAATGGGGTGAATTGCCAGAGGTCCATAGCATTCACACAGGCACCATGCTAGAACAGCAAAAAAAAGCCTTGGATTAGGAAAATCATCTTCAACAACTAAAAAGCTTACAAATTTTCATTTTATTATAAAAATTGGTTCAAATCACTCATGTATGAACATACACACACACAAAATTTAATTAAAAATACCAGCATACACAAAAATACCAGTGAATCTGCAAAAAATAATTGGAATTTTTATGTGAGCTAATTTTTGAACAAAAGATTCAACTCTACTATCAGTCCAAAGAAATTAGATCAAGAAAAAACCACATATACTGTTTCAAAGACCTACAATTGCAGGCTTCTGAAATGACAACATAATGTGTGAAACCTGTTACTATCAGGAAAAAAAATCTTACTTTTCAACTCTGATATAAACAGTTCGTATCTCATCTAACACATCTAAATCAACAGTTATTACTTTCCATCCCTCTGCTTACCTTAAGCAGCAGCTCTGTAACCTCATAGTGTCCATAGGAACAAGCGTTATGAAGAGGCACAAGACCACTGCATGGAAGAAGAAGGCAAATGACAAAATTTTTTTAAGTGGCATTTTTAATTTTAATTTTCTCCCTACTGAGATGAAAAAAATCAAATTAAAGCTAAAATATTTAAGTAGTTAAGCATTTAAAAATTAGGATTTACAAACTAATGAGAAAATCTGACTTCCCCAAACAACACATTACTTAAGAGTGGCATTAAAACTTGGGGTTTTGTTGCTTGGTTTTTGGAGGGTTTTTTTTTTTTTGCCTTAACAGGCCACAGATGTTTAATCCACCATTAAGCCTAGCATTAACTGGTTTTGACATGATCTTTCTTGAAGCTATTAAGGAGGGGGAAAAGTCCCATTCCACGTTCAATTTCCTCAACAGTGTTCTGCTTCTGCCTAAATAGGAACTCCTGTTTAAAATGCTATGTGAAAGGCAAAACTCCCCAGATAACACTAACTTAACTCCTGGGTATTTTATGAAGATGTACAAATATCCATAGAAAGCAGACTTAAATTGCTGCTCTGGACTGTGGAATGACCTGATTTTCCTCCATTTTTTACAGTAAAACCTATTTAACTGTTCAAGATACTTCTAAGAGAGTTCCTGTAATTTTTGTAGTGTTATATTACAGCAGGCCATACTTAAAAATGACACTAGCAAAGTAAATAACAGGGATTTAGTCACAAGCACAAGATGTAATAGAAGTCATGCATTGAAAAGGAGATGTGAGATGGGCAATTACTGCAGAGGACAAAATGAGTTTAATTCAAGCCAAGCATGACAGGCTAGTTATGGCTCAACAGATCAGTACACATAACACATGAAAACCATAATTAACCCCATAATACCTATGAAAAATACAGGGGGCAATTCCCAGGACTGCAAAATGAACTCAGAGATAATTAGGACAGCAAGTAGTAGACAGCAATTAAATAAACTTAATTTTAAGGTGGATGCTCTCAGAAGCAGCAACATATTTGTCACAGGAGAGGAAAATTTGTCTGGGGTAAATTTTTCAGACTGTTTTTTCCATCATTACTTTTCTTAATTACAACTTATGGGTGCATGTGTAAGACAGAGAGAGACTACCCATTCCACAGAGCACTCAAAAAACCTGCCCCCTTCCAAAATGATGGTCATCTCAGAGGACTGAGGACTTCAAGGCCTGTCAGCAAAGACAATCCTGCAGCAATGCACCTGGCCACTTCGGCAGCATCCCCTACCCTTCCCTCTTCCAGCATAACAGCTGTAAGGGAAAGGAAAGACCAGTGGAGAAAGAGCTGCTTCCTTGGCTGGGCTTCTCTTTGGGAGTAACTAGAAGTGGTGACCATTTTGAAAATACAGAACAATTCCTAAGCACTTTCTCTGAATTTACTCCATTGAAGAGAACCTAAGAGTTCTATAAAATCAATGTAGCCTAATTTAGCTCCTTAAATGAAAACTGACAGTTATTTATAGCCTATTTACTTATAAATTATGTATAAATAAGAAACAGCAAGATAAAACAGAACGCCACAATGATTCTAAATGTGTGGTGCCACTAAAAAAAAAAGAGGGAGCTTACTAGGATGTTAGATGTTTCTAAATATGCTTGGGTTGTTTTAAAGTTCAGTACAGAGTAAGTATTGAAAGGTTTTCCTTTCTTTGTTTGCCTTCCTTCCCCTCCTGCTCCAGCCCCAAGTTCAAGTTCAACTTAACTATCTCTCATACGTTCCAAGCAAATTGTTCAAAACTCATTACAGCATCTACACTGGAATTTTCTACCAACTGATGCTGAAACTTTGGAAGGGTACAAAAGACCTTCAACCTGCTTAAATAATGCTGGATTTACCTAAATAGGTATTATATGGAGCTTTACTGTAGGACTTTTGTGGTTTATTTTTTGTGGGGGTTTTTTGAGGGGTGGGGGGAAGGTGTTTTGTTGTGTTTTCTGTTTTTTGGGGGGCGGGTTGTGGTGTGTTTTGGTTTTCTGTGGTTTTTGTGGGGTTTTTTGTTTTTTGACTTGCATAATATGTCATTACGCATTTAACAATACTGTTTAAAAAAGCCATTGGGGTAAATGGACAGATGAAAGAGCTATGATTAGTGAAACTTTAAGAGTTTAAGTACACTTAGGACTGTTTTGGAGAGAAAGGGAAAAAAGGAAAGAAGCTAAGAAAAATTAAAATCTCTTCTAACACTAGCCTGGACTCAGCAGAAAATGAAAATACAGGAAGTGCCTCAGGTTTGCTGCTGAAGACAGCACACACACATATCTTACTTCTATGGATTCTGAATACAAAATGTATGCCTTTAACTAGGGGCCCAATTTCTACCACGTTAGGACTAAGCCTTCCAATCCAACCATCATGAAAATCATCATCTCAGAGATCAGAAATGTATGGCTGAGAACAACGCACGGCACGTATCATTTCAGATTTCTGACTGCTGTGCACTTTGCTGATCTTACATAACTACCACCCTTAATGCAAAAATAGAATAGTTTAGCCTCTACTATATCTTGATTTTTGCTGTCAGCTTCAATGAAGATAGATCTATGAGGACCACTAGTTGTGAGCACATGAGCATTATTGCTGCTACTCGGAATTACATCCATATACGTGAAACAGGATAATGAGCCATAGATAAATTTTTCAATGCACATCTTTCACTAAGCCCTTGTATCTTCTCCCCATTGCCTTTCCAAAAATAATGCTGTTAGTCTGTAATTTTAAAGGGTAGTCTGTGAATGGAAGTAAAGCTCAAAGTTTGGAAAAAATTTTAAAGGTGTAAAAGAAGCCTTAAAACAAGTGCAATCACAATGAATTTGAAGCACACTCAGATTTTGGAAGCAAATATCATGTTCTTAGACAACTATTTGAGATTGTGCTGCAATATTAACCAAAGAAATAATTCTGTATCTTGACTAATACAAAACCACTGCTGCAAACAGGTAATAAATAAATTAATTTTACATACCCTTTGTCCTTTGCATGGACATCTGCACCATGCTGAAGCAGAAGCTGGACTATTCGAACTCTGTTGTAGCCAGCTGCTAAGTGTAAAGGAGTGGACTGCAAAACAAAAGAAGATGAAGAATGGGAGCCACATCAATCTGAAGTCCTGTACTTCCTGCCATTGAAATACTCTTAGTTACTCTTATACATTGCATCAAGATAAGTTAAAGTATCCTTCTGTGATTAGCTGAATTAACAAATACACAGCACATGCAGGCCCTTCCTGTTGTCAAACCAAAAAAAATGTGCCTTAAGGTGGGTAAGAATACAGGCACCCCTAAGGCAATAACAGCCTCTTAATTTAAAGCTATTTTTAGAAATCATTATCATAATAATCATCATCTCTGCACCAAAAAAAGTATCCATATGTGTTCTGTACTGTGCTAAGACAAAGAGAAAATTGTATGCAGATTGCAGTTTTCTGCAAAATACAGGTCTTCATCAGTAATGCACCTTGCTGCATAATAACACCTTTCTCCATGGCTAACTCATATGAATTTTAACTGAAAGCATTTGAGTTGACAAAAGTAATTCCCCTTGACGTTTATTTTTAAAAGCTTTTTATTATGAAACAAATTTTGTGTGCTGTCTCAGCCCAGGGGGACTGCTTTCTTACAGAAATGGATGATGCTGCTTCCTCCTTCCCAAGGCTGAGAAGCAGAGGATTTTAAACGGATCTTTGTTGCAATTTATTTTGTGGCATGCAACCAAATGATACAATTTTCTCACAGTAAAACCCCACACATAAAGCAGCTTGAAACATGGGAAAATGTACATATCTCACTGTATTATGCCAAGTATAGATTTAGTGTCAGCATTAAAACATCGTTATACAGTATTACAAGGGGAGATGTCACATTTCACTATTATCAAGAGGTTCAAAACAAAAAATCAAGACAAATGGTCTCATCTGTGACAAACAGAAGCAAGTTCTATATATTCACAAACAGTATGGATTTCCAGGAACACATATTTAATGTCCAAAACTTGGGAGCAGTCTGTATCATATTTTACTAAAGTCTCAAGACTTTGCTACTTGGCTTCAGAAAGAGTAACCACTTTGACAACTATCAAGCGTCCTGTGTATCATATTGAGGACACAGGTTGTACTATCAGAAATGACAGCACAGGGTATCTCTTAGAAAAACACCTGGGAAACTCAGTACTTTAGGGAAGTAGTTATACAAATTTCCATAAGACCTGTCTTCAGAATTATCTCTTCTGAAGACAAGGACCTCTAACATTCCTAACATGAAGATCTCCAGAGTGTTTCCAAGATACAAAGTACCAGTAACAACAATGTCCAACCTTTTAGTCATTTGACCGTGCAAATTATTAGGATCGATTACTCTGTTTAAGGCTTCTACTACTGAATTAACAATATAGACTGATCTAGAAGGAAATATATTCTTTTTATATCTGCCCCTATTATAAAATAATTGTCTTCTGCATATCATAAACACTAATGAAAATGTGGACAAGGATGATGCTGCTATTGACACTAGCAGAATACTTCAGTACTATTTATTCTAACAGTTGCCTAGGTTTGGTTACTAAATCCAGTTTTATCAATTGAATTAGTAACTCAGAAAACATAAAATTAATTTGAAATGGACTACAGAGAAGTCTGTCCATTCAAAGGTCTAAACTCCAGAAAAATTGGAGCCAAGCATTAAATGTTTGGAACACTGCAGGATCCTTTAACCTCACTACAATTAAACTACATCCTTTCTTGTCTGTGTGCCACTTCTAAAACAATTATGGCAGACTTCCAAAATGATGCTTTACTAATAGGAAACATTATTAACAGAGATGTTCTCAATAAAGACACATAACCCCAGAGTCTTGCTCACTCCTTAAAATTAAAACTATTATGACTCAGGCTGGGACTGTGCACTTTGTATTTCTAGGGTTAATAGATCTGCATTTGCCAAATAACTTCATTAGAGAAGAAACACAAAACTTTTCAAGTTTATAGCTGCACAACAAATGGCATAAATGAAGCAAATCAGCATTAACCCAAATTTTTAGACAACTTACATCCCTGTCTTTCAGAAAGGTGAGCTACTTCCTTCTCCTCTCAAGCAAGGGCATGCAGACATCCCAGTCCCATGACAGAAATACAGAGTATCTTGTCTTGCCCAGCACACCAGGAATTATTTATCTGCAGCCAGGCACCTGACACTTGGTGTGCTTGCCTTGTGGCCCACAGCAGCTTCATCAAAGCTGTGTGCCGTGCTGCGGCCGCCTCTCCAAGGAGGGTCAACTGATGCTCCCTGTGCCCATCCCTGGAGATGGGGCTGAGATCTCCACCAGGCAGCATGCTTCAACTCTGCAACTGCAAACACCCAGTGCTGGAGAGGCAGGGAGACAGAGGGCCAGAGAGACCACTTAACTGATGGCCAAGGACAAGTGAACACACACACAGGTGCAGGAGCAGACAACCTGGAGTGCTACTCTCCCTGTGTCCACAAGCCAGTTGCTCATTAGGTTGGTTAAATGACTCTTACAAAGGCTGTGCTTACATATGCTTCAGGAAGGAGAAAGCAGGAAGATGCTGTCTCCATGATTCTTAAAAACTTCTTTTCCTTTCTCATAAGAAAGAGCATTCATTCATACTATAGATTTAATAGGTAAAAATACTAATCTGGAGTTACAACTTTGTATGCTAATTACAGAATCTAGGTAACTAAAAGATAATATTGTGCTACATGAACTACTCATTAGATGACATTATGAGCCCTCAAAAAAAAGTGAACTATGGCAGTAGGGAGTGATTCTTAAAATTAACATGCTATTTATAGGAAGGGAAGTAAAAACTAAATACCATTGACAGCAATGTCTACTGCACCTGAAAGGTATATTAAATTAATTACTTTATATTAAGAAAACAGATTTAATAAAGCTATCAATTAACCCCTCCTCCCATATCTTGCAAAATTCAGCAAGACTTACTAACAAAAATCATTAGAGGGTACTTACCTTCCAAGACTCACATTCGCAGTTACCAGGCCAATCACGTTGGCTTACTTGCTGGTATAATTAAAAAGAGTATAACTTCATTTTTATTAAGTAAAGCAGACCATCATGTAGGATGCTCATATTATTTGAAAATTTTATGGCAGCTGTAACTGAGCCAAAGTAGGTACTGAGAGCACTTTAAGGAACATCACTGTACACAAGATGGCAATTGCTGTCAACCTATATACCTACTATTTATAGTAAGGTAGGTGTTTTTGCCTGCAGTCTTTTTGATAATGTGTTGCCTGGGAATACAAGAAATGCATTTTTTCGATTTGATACTGTTCTCAGTGAGCCTTAGGTATGTTTGCACTGCTTTGTTACCAAGAGCTGATTTGATGACCCCTGTTCAAGGTCAGCCGCCTTGGACTTGCCATCCCCTGGTCACCTGCATCAAACAAAAGGGGTCCAGAGGGATCTCCAGAGCTGCAGGCTCTGAGCAGCTTCTGCTAAAATCTGAAAATTTGTTTCAACAAGCTGTCCACAGGCAATGTGGGAGTTCCAACTCCAAGTACCACCCGTTTCCCTTATCTTGCTAAAGAGTCTTCAGCAGCTCTCAGACGGTAATGCTGCCACTGCCTCAGAAGAAAGTTTCATTTCAGATTCAAATTACACATTTTAAGGGCAACTTTAAACCAAGGGATCTCATGTAACCATCTTATATTATGCATTATCTACATGATTAATAACAGCTGCAGGAACTGTTTTAAAAACTAATATCTCCTGTTCTTGTCTCCTACTGCCAAAATCTTTATATAAGGCTATCTGATAAAAATCTTAATGTATGTGTTTTTCTCATTCTTAACTTGCCATCCCAAAGGCTATTAAAATCAACAATCTTATTACATAAATAAGGTCCCATCACATATCTTATTTACATCAATATACAGTGATTTAGAATTATCATAAATTCATATAATTGTCTACAGGAAGGGCATTCTCATAATAAAGAGACAACACTCTGATTTTGATGGCCAGCTCTGGCCTTGACATATGGCTACTCTCATGCTCAGAAGGTCCCCACAGGGATATGCACCAGTAAGGGTGGCTCTTACACAGATGGGGAAATCAAGTAAAGCTTGGCAAAAAAAATACCTAAGGATACTTGTATGCTTATTGTTAACTCTTCTGCAACACCCTGCTGACAGAGGACACACACACCAAAAA